>JAMKCH010040611.1:0-92869 GCA_023653785.1 Ophioderma brevispina | reverse complement strand
TACAACACTAGACAAGCTGACAAACTTCATCTTCCCCTCCCTAAATCTTCGTCTGAAAAACACATTATTCAGTACCACGGCGCAAAACTCTGGAATGGTCTTCCAGAATCTATCACAACAATTGCATTTTATCAACCAGTACATTTCACAATGATTACTCCCCCATTCTTTTTTCCCCTCTTTGATTACTCCCCCCATTCTTTTTTCTCTACCCATCTCACCGCCGGGGGGGGGGGGCAGATTCGGCCCGCCTAGTATCTCGGAAAAGGATTGATGAACTATCATATGTGTGGTACCAATGGATAGCTATGACCCTCCCGAGTCCATTGATACCAAAAAAGTACAAACATACATTGCATGACGTCACAGTGACGTCAAACATGACGTCTAAAAAAATCACAAAATTCATGTTTTTTTCGCTATTTTTTCAAGCAAAGGTTGGATTTTTGGCCATGATGTGTGTCAAAGTATGCGCACACATGCTCTTACTACAAATAAATCAAATAAATAAGATAAAACATAGTGTAACTGTATAATTAGCACAAAAAACTGGATTTCTGCTGTTCCGTGTAATTTCAATGGGAAATAGCTTTTCTTCGCACGCAGTGCGCGATTGCATAACGCCGCGTCATAACCGTGGGTCCGATTTTGTTCAAAATGGTCTTAAATCGAGCGCAAGGCTTCAAAGAAAAAAGTCATGTAGTTTCGGCTTGAGAAAATAACAAATAGGTGAGATACGACAAAAAATGTCGAGGGGGGCGGACCATTTTTAAGTCTCAAAAAGCACCTGGTCTTAACAGCGAGAATTTAAGCACATTTCATGCCGTCAAGCACAACGTGCTGAATTTTACTGCGTAATGAAGCGGACGCGTGTTTAAATTTATTTTTGCGCGAACGCATCTTGGAAAAGCAAAAAACAATATTTGAAAATGTAAACAAAGAACAAAGGGATAATTTAGACCAGATGAAAAATATGAAAATCGTGAAAATTCAAATTGTTTTTGTTACGCTTTCTGAAAAATTTGGGGCAAAATCTCGCTTTTTTGGTATTTTTCTCAAAATGTGTCAAGAGTCACAATTATCTGATGCCATAATCGGATTCATCGTCTAATTTACTTTCTAGAAATGTATACTTTTACATATCATAGTCATAGCCAAAACAGACACCCAGAAACTTAGGGTTAACACTGTCCTTAATGTGCTTGAACACCGTGCATCGCGTGATGCATCTGAACGTTGCGGAATTTACGTGCGTAGCGAACATCACGCGATGTGATTTTAGTTTCTTGGATTGAAACATTTATTTTCACAACGGGTGTAATTATTCAAATGAATTGAAAATGATGTAATAATATTTTTGGCAGTAAATCCCATCAATAAAATGCAAAAATGAAACAATTCTAACTAAGAGTGAGAATAACATGATGAGATAATCGTGGTGGATGCCGGCATAACCACTCAAGATATTGGATGCCCATCCAAAATCTCATCTTTTATTCTCTAAGTAAGAGTATATAGTCTGACTGCATGTCTAAATTAAATAATGGACTGGTTTGCAAGCTCAGAGAAAATAGTTTTAGGAATGGTTGCTATCCACTGATGAATACAGATCTTTTTTTCTACCTGAACTAAAAGTGAAATTAAGTACAGATAATGCTGGCTATTTTGAGGGGAAAAAAAGTTCTTCATTCTCCTCATAAATCTTTGCAGCAAACTAAAATCCTGCTTTTCAATTCCTTTTTCCTTTCTTAGATGGGAACTAATCTGCCAACGATCCTCGAAAACTAGGAGTGTACACAACCATATTTGTTGTGCCTAGGGGAGGATAGGAGAGATCCAGAACAAACGTTCGTCATACTTGAGCAAAATGCAATACTGAGTCCATCATTCATGAAAGGAGTGGATACATGTTTCAAGTTAACATACGTGCTAGACATTCACTATCAGTGGCAGTGCAGCAATGCATGGGATTTCCTGCAGAAGGTTATCTATGAGCTAGGAAAGGGTAAGGGGAGGGCGATGTCGGCATCATCGGTGATAGAGTTGAAAAACTACCTGTCACACAGGAAGTAAATGATTAAATGGAGTTAATTAGTACATTAATTAGTTAATTGGTAACTAATTATGGCATTATTTAACTAATGGGAAAGGAATAGTTTGGTCATTTTAATTCAACTGTATGTTGATTGAATTAAAACTTTAGTTTGTTGGGTAATGCTTTGTATAGTTTGAAAATGAATTGCATTACTTGCAGGCTGTTGTTAACTGTTAATTAAATCAAAGTTAATTAATCATTAAATAGGGTTGAAATAAGTACTTGGATTATATACTAAGATATGTATGGAACCTATGCAAGAGAAAAAAATCTCCATATCGCTAGTTGTTTGCATTTTACAACCATTTGAAAAATAGTAAGCATGTCAAAACCCAAATTCCCATAGACTAACACACAGGAGGCTGCACCGCGGCTCCTGCACCGCGGCTGCTCCACAGTTGATTCGTTATCATTTTGCTTAATTAAAACGACAACAATAAAACTTATTGTGAAAAAAATAATGCATTTGAAAGAAGAATTCAGTTGGCCCCCCCCCCCCAATTAAATTTATTTTGTAGGACTTTGCCTAAACCCAAAAAAGTTAGTGCTGATGTAACGTCCTCCCAAAATCAGGTGTCCAACTATACGAAAATGACCTATACCACTATTTAGGAAAATTAAGAAAAATCACTTCAAACGTAGTTCACTGCCTTCAGACCCCATACCCCTCCCTTATTGATAGATAGAATCATTTTTGATTTAGGTTTTATTTTCCTTGATGCCTCACTGAGGGATACAGATCATTGAATGCCCTCTTCAAATACAGAGTGTCAAAAAAAAAGTTAACAAGAAAAGTTGGCAATATTGGAAAGTGCCACAAAATAACAATTAAATATTGCAGAATTCTTTCCTCCATTTTCCTTATTGTTTGACTCTTTTAAATTCTAAAATGTAACGTAACTACAGTAGAGGAGTATTGATTAAGGTGATTTTGAAAATTAAAATGTCAAAATGAGTGACTATGTATTGAAAGTAAAACAGTTGAGAATGAAAGTTGGAGATAACTGTTTTGCCATTGTTACAGAGTAGTAAAGTAGAACAGTTGAGAATGAAAGTTGGCGATAATGTTTTGCCATTGTAACCGAGTAGGTCTATTTTGTAAAAATGTGTACGAGGAAAGTTGATACAATATAGGAGTGTTCAGGAACATCAAAATGCATGCCAGTTATGCAAATTGTGTCATGATCAAGGAATTTATAAAGGGGACTTGGTGCTTTTTTTACCACCGTGTTAACGCTATGGGAAAAGCCGCCATATTGTTATCACTCATGGAGGGCGAGTTATTTATTCCGGATTCTCCCAGGCAACCAGTGCGACTTGGCGCAACTTTTGTTGCTAAGCATGTCATGCTAGTTTGTGTTGCATGTGCTGCCTTTTTCGTGTGTTGACTAGTCACCTCGTAAAAATTTCGGAGTTACAATAACTCAGCCTCCATGAGCGACAGCAATATGGCTAGCCCCGCTTCCCCTTTGTAACTTCCTTGGTCATGATACGTATGGGAATACTTATTAGGAATACTTATTGGGCATATTAGATAAAAAATTAAAGAAAATTTAGACTTGGAGATATTTGGGAACTGTACAGGTTACCGTACATGCAGTTTTTCGTCAATTTTAATTTCCTTTAAAAGTGATTATATAAACCCTGATTTGACTTCGATTGTGGTTCAGACTGAAAGGCGTGATCCAGTTGACAGGGTGATAAATCGGATGACACATAACACTTAGCTGGCGACTTAGCACTTACATTAGGCAATTGTCTTTTATTACAATGGCTACTCTGAGATAGACGTTCTATCCAGTTAATATATTAACAATCTGGGGTCCATGTGGGGTATACTTTTCTAAAGACGGTATTTAGATGTATTACCATACTTTAAACATTTTAACTAAAATGATGCAAAAAAAGTGTTAACATGAAACCATGTTTGATGACCAGTTTATGACATGCAACCATATCTGCCATGCTAGTTATATAGATACGTCTCTAGCAATATATACTGCTACAATAATTAATTCAAATTTCAAGGTTTCCCACCAAACATCTGAAACCCAAGTATTTTTCCATCGAAGATGGTATAAAATCGGAATAGATAAAGCCACTACATTGCAAGGTACCCTAGCCTATGTGTAGCAAGCAAATGATTGGCAGAATATCACAGTCATGCACAGAGTTGGGTGGTTGTCTCATGTAGCAGTGCAAAGTCCTCTGGTTCCAATTATTGTAAAGAATTAAGGATATGGTATATGCTTCTAGGAAATTCATTTACATTTCCTAAGCAGCTAGAAACAAAATTTTTGATTGGATGATAGCACACCCATCACAGTAGATAACTTCTCAGTTCATTGACATGTAATGGATGATATGACCCATTGTTTTGACAGTACCATTATGTGTACAATGCCCAGATAGCACACACTATGAGTACAATATGCTAATCAACCAAGGGCACAGTTCATTGGGTTGTACTTGTACATTCATTGACATGAACTGATCTTGTGTATTCTATGTATCATATATTATACACAACACTCAGGGGTGTGTTTTCTAAATACACTTGTGAATGAAAGCTATTGAACTGTGCCACAGGAGTTGATACTTCATTGCCTCATAGTGTCAAGCATTGTTTTGAAACTTGTTTCCTTTAAAGACAATATCAGTGATTTGCTAAATCAGCAAATCGAAAAAATCATCAAAAATCAGATTTTTACGTGTATGTAACAAGTACAGGTATCCTAACATACCCTGCAAATGATAAGACCAGAAGCAACCTAATAACGACAGAATCGGAGATTTTAGTCATTACTGTCCGTTCGGACACTTATTACAACACGTAATTGAATGGAGAATCGTATCTTGGAACACTGCCGTTTTCTTCCTTTTCTGTCAATTCTACAGCTGGAAAAGGTAACTTATGAGAATTATACAGACTTATCCTTCACTTTGAAGCTATTCCTGCACATTTCAAATATTTTTCAAATCACTGATAGTGTCTTTAAGTGAATTTTGTAATCTGGGTGCAATGGACTGTGGTTAAAATATTTAGAATCTATTTGATAACAATGAGCACTCACCTATGAAATGGGATATGGCTGTATAAAGGCTGGCATTTTCAAACCAGTGGTATTTCAAAATTAAAGGTTGATGCATGAGTATGGTTGATGCCTGAAATATATACTGTGGTTATATCATATCTCTGATATACGAGAGGGTTTCCTATGATCTCTGAGTATTTACACTAAAACATTAAGTACTACACTGTAACATCCTCACTAAGCGATGGTTGTATTTTTAAAAGACTATTCTTGTTAAATCAGGAGTTTATTCACAACGCAACAGCATGTACCTACCTTAAATCTAGCGGTAAAATGAGGCAAAATATAATAGGTATTGTGTGTATACTGTTGATGACAGCAAGCAAAGTAACATGGTTTCAGCAATGTAATGGTTTAATTGTGAAGACTTGTTTGTTTTGTATGGTAATTTTATTGTAATTAGGAGTGGGCTATACGGAGAGCAAAATTACTTTTTTGGTTATTTTCATTAGGGCTGGGTTTTTTTGTATTCTATTAAAGCTATCTCAACATGAAATGACCAAATTTTTTGCCTCTGGTCCAAGAAAAAGTGCAGCACCCTCTTGTGTCATGTCCTTTAATTTTGTGGTGGGAGTGGATTTGAGCAGAAAATCCCTCTAATTACTCTTTTCACAGGTATTTTGTAATGCTTTTGATGTCTAATTATATGTAAACGACCTCAAGATAGCTGATTTTGAAAGTTGGACATAGTGTTTTCTTAAAAATTGAATTTTTCAAGATTTTTGCTAATGCTTTCTCATTTGCTGTTTTCAAGATTACAGCCATGAAGATAATCACAAATTTGACCAGTTCAAGAAATTTTGAGTATGTTATTACATGTAGTTTGTCTGCAGTGCTCATTTCAGCTTTCATTTGAATGCTCCCATTGAATTGTACACAAAGAAAGTGCATTGACCCCTGTACATTTGAATAGGAGCATGTGAGGAACCTTCAATTGAGTGCTGCAGGCAAACTAAATGATAAAATGCTCAAATTTCTTGAGAAGGTCAAATTTGTGATCATCTTTTAGCTGCAAACTTTAAAAAAGTGAATGAAAGTGTTAGCGAAAAGCGCCCTCATGCTAAACTTTGACCTAAAACATGAATTTTTAAGAAAACGCAATGTCCAATTTCCATGTAACTTTCAAAATCGGGTATCTTGAGCTCATTAACATATATTTAAACACTGAATGTCTTGCAAAATGCCTGAAAAGAGTAATTAGAGGGTTTTGCTGCTCAAATCCACTCCCACCACAATAGTAAGGAACATGACACAAGAGGGTGCTGCACACTTTTTTCCCAGACCCGAGGCAAAAAATTGTCATTTCACATTGAGACAGATATAATAGAATACAAAAAACCCAGCCCTAATGAAAAGCAAAAATGACCCACTTATAACCCACTCCTATTGTAATATAATTTTGTTCAGCCATGATGAAGACGTGTTACACAATGTTTATATTTGCCATTCATCACAACTGATTTCAATAAAATTCAGTGTTTTTAAGAAGAAAAGATTTCAATAAAGTTAAATGTTCTTTAAGAAGAAAACAGATGCCTACAAGTTGATGATTTAATAAAGGTATAGTTCTTCCAAGCAGTGGCGCATTGAGGCAGTCGGTTCAGGAAAAATTTCCCAGTCGTCCCGCCAGAGGGGGCAAAATGCTTAAGTTGTCCCGGTGATTTGTTCCAAATAAGTCTGAACTTGACGAAAAAATCGTACAATTTAATTTTGCCCAAATTTAGGCTGAAATTGGTAGAAATAACCCCGAAAAAGAGGGATGAAAATGCATATTTTGGTCCATATCGTCCCGCTTTTTCGAGCCAGAGGGGGGAAACTTGTCCCCCCGGTCGGTACGCTGCTTCCAGGATGGTATCAAACATTTATTCCTGTTCCAGTTCCTTTGAATTAAAATGTTACCAGTGTTGCAGGTCGGCAGGATTTCCGATTGGGATCTGTAAGTAACCTAATTTATCTGATTCCTGGGTAGGAATATTTGACATCCCGTTGAATCCTGGAGTCGGTCATAAGCAACAGTACATCCGATTAAGGATATTATTTGATCCGTGTTCAGTCTCATTTGACAGAAAATATTGATCCATTTCGGATCAGCTTTTGATCATGCTAATGGGTCAACTTTGATACCGGAAAGGGTAGCTATATTTGATACCGCCTTTGGATCAAAATTGATCTTTTCGTCTCATATTTGCTCCTGCTTCTAAGAGTGACTCTCGAGCGAGGCTATCAATGATATCCGTGATAATCATCCTAACAAAATATTAGTTATGCGGTGATTTTAATTCAACGACAGGCCATGATCTTGAGATTGACATCGGAAAAATGACTCTGATAAATTTTATTGTTGATATGAATGATGTTATATGCTGAAATTACTTTTTCATAAAATTACGTCAGTCAAAAGATTGTGTTGTACTTCCTGGGGGCGTAAATTGGCTGGCTCTCTGTAAATTATTAATATTCATTTATTGAACGGTCGCTGTGATAGAGATACAAACGATGGAATTTACTTTAATTGGGCACCAAAGGTTCCAGTGTCATTGACTATGTAATCGTTTCTACTGATCTATATGATTGCTATTGGTTATCTTGAGATAATGGAAAGGGTTGAGTCATATCCTCTTCAACTGCTCGGTCTAGATTTATATATATAATCACATGGAAATATGTAGCCATCGAACATCTGTACTTATAGTCATGTTAAATCAAAGAGGTTCTATATAGATAGAGAGGCAAAACGTTACGTAATCCTTTAGAAATTCACCGTCTCGCATGTTTGCCGACCAAAGACAACATAGAGTACCAACATAGAAAGCAATGGCATGCTGCTTCTTCGCATGACCGTGGGATGCCGGCTTTGCATATACACTAAATCGGTAGTGATACAAATTAATGATGTGTTAGAGGTGGCAGGTGTCTGTTAATAATAGTGCTCCTGGATCATGTGCTCAGATACTCTTTTTTCTCATAATGCGCAATGCGGCGCTTAGGTGCAAAGATGATTCATTGAGGCGTTTATTTAATCACAAGCCGACTGATGGTCATTTCCTTCGTGGATTGTGGTCATGGGTAGGACAAATTTAACCACCCAATAGCACCCAAACATCAACAACTGATATTTGGCGGAGGTTTTGTATCGAATGACATTAGAGTGGTGTATTACAAGCACCCAAACTGATAATTATTCCTGCAATATTCAAATGTCAGCGCCCAGCACGGACGATGGTTTGAATGCGTTTCACCCCCCCCCCCCCTGTGTTAAATTACAAATGGGATGACCAACAAAGGCTACAATTCAGAGCTAATCTTGAGTCAAACACCTGTCAAGAAATGCTTACGGCAGCCCAGGATTGTTTGGTTACAAATAGAGACTATAGTCAAGAGGAATTGTGGGTACAGGGTGGGAAAGGGGAGTACCGACTTTTTCTATTGACGATTTTGGTCACTGATTGACCTAAGCTAATAATTTCTGCAGGGTGTGCACACATTGTGAGTGCATTTTATAGAAATCCAATATGGCCGCCGATCACTCTCAAATTCATCAACTGACCATAATTTTATTGCAATAGATCGGGTTTAAGCACGAGAAATCTTTTGACAGGTATTGTGAGACGTGATTGAATCACAACAGTCAAGCAAATCCAATATGCGCCCACCCTAAAACCCAATATACCCTGAAATCATTCAATTGACCATACTCATCAAGTATTGGAAGAGAGGCATACTTTAGGGTCTATACCCAGTAGGAACTCATATCTGCCATTTCAAGTGTGTTAACAAGCTACCGATCAAGGCGGCAGTCAATATGATTGCCTTAAAATCTTTAAAACCTACAAATTGTTCATATATTCATAATCTATTGGCCGTCATTTTGAATTTTAGCCATGTTGTCAAAACAAATATACCAGACAACTAGTTATTAATGCTCAAAGACACAACATCCCATACTTTAATTTAACTTTAATACTCATGTTGGGTGTTTTAACTAAATTACAATACAGATGTATCGTAATTTATATGTTTAAGAAGGTAAGAAGGCAGCCACATTGGCCCACCATCTCAACATTTTTGCATGTTAAAGAAACAGATAATCCAGATAAGAATGTCAAATTGTCAAATACTTATCCCATACCTTAATTTACACCTTTCTAATAATAATTAGTTCATGTAACTCCATCAATACCCCTATAATGTATGTTTACTATTTTTTAAGGCGGCTGTATTGGATGCATCTTGAATTTTAAAATGTCCATTAAGAAAATGCCAGTTAAGAATTTCAATTGATCAACTACATGTATCTCATAGTGTAAAGCAATAAATGATGCCATATAGACACTGAATCAAGCCCTAAATGCAAATGTGTCAGAACACTTGACGTGCCTGATTCTGTTGGAAATGCATTCTATGGTGTTAAAGTAACACCTGCAGAGTGGTGATCACATTGTAACAGATTTTTGGAACACCTGCATAACATGTTTAGGTGTCAGTATTAATTCAGTAGCAATAAAAGGTATAATGGAGGAGTAAGATCATTTTTAATGATTCCGAGAGCATTTTGACTTTTCAGCAGCCTATTGGGTTTCTGTGGGCACTGTAATGATAAAATTACATACCAACACTTTCTCGTGCTTAAAACAGCCTGAGTACCGGAAGATATTTTGTCTCTATCAGAAATTCTTAAGGGATTTTTAGTGATCTTGGACATGGTAACATCCATATTGGATTTTCAAAAATGGCACTGTACCAACTGTTTGCACACCCTCCAAAAATTATTGGTTTAGGTCCTAATGAACTAAAATCTATCAATAGAAAAGTTCTAGTACTCCATTTCCATCCTTCAGGCTGTGTGCCCAGATTTCACCGTGACTATTAGCTATTGAATTGATAACCCGGGCACTCCAAATAGCTGCTCAAATATGCTTGTTCGCACTGACATTGTAAAGAAGGGGGGTGCGTTCGATGGAAAATGCAGGTTTGAGTTTAAAATTGGAAATTTACAAAATGAAAGCAATGAAATTGTCCCTTTTTACGTCAATTTAGAGACCATAGTACTCTCGATCTGAATAGATACAAGCATTGTAACCATGTACAAATCCCTTTGTTAAAAGAAAAGTTTCCAATCAAAAGTAAGTTACAAAGAAACTTGAAATGTGAACTCCGATCCGAAGGAATTCTGGTACACGGTGAGAGAACCACAGACTCCAAAATAGGTGTTGTCTCACGCACCTTAAATAGGGATGTTGGTATCACATTTTAAGTCAGTTTTTAATCAAACTGATACTGATATGGAGAACGCGGAGAATGACACGATCGAGGTTCAAGTATGAGGATGGGGATCTGATATTAATGATGTACTGATGAAACCTAAATCCCCTATAAGTAGGGATGAAATCACATATGCCATAGTAAATCAATGAAAGTTAAAAAGGCTCCTGGCCTAGATGGTTATCATTGATTTTTTAATCACGTTCCGGAAAAGGTTCTTAATCATGTATCCATTCGCTATTAAATCATTTATTGATAATGGTAATATTTCCCATCAAATTGGAGCAAAGGAATAATTGTCCCTATCCATAAGAAAGGTTCGGTTGAAAATCCTGGTCATACAGGCCTATACCCTTTTGGATGCGTTTTGAATAATTTTCACTCAATTTGAATACAGACCTTACAAAATGGTGTGATCACAAAAAGATAATAAAATCCCTCCATGAAACCCAATTGCAGGCGCTCCGTAAAAGGGTATTCGGACCGTTCAAATATTTTTACATGGCATAGTGTGATTACAGAAGAAACTCCTAGACCGATGAGGGAAAATGTTACTGCCTTTTTTGTAGATTTCAAAAAGCTTTGACAGGGTTTCGAGAGATAAACTATGATCAAATTAATTTCTGTTGGAATTCCTTGCAAAATGAGGAAAATTTTGTCGAAGTTTAAATTAAAACGGTGAAAGTTGCGTTCGTGAAGGAATGTATTCCGACTTTTTATTGTGTAAACCGGAACTGTAATTAAACAAGGTTGTTACTTAGTCGTGCGCCTCTCCATTTTCCTATTTATATCGGAATCTATCTAATAGCATGTGTGCAATGGGTCATGGCTTACATTACTCCCGAATACCACCGAGTTAAGCGTATATGATGCTGAGGACATTGTCATAATGTCTTCACAATGGTGGCCTCAAGAAACATATTGTAATCTTCAGAATCTTGTGAAAAATGGAAAATGGAAGGTAATCTTAGTAAGACAAAATAGATTTTTCGTAAGGAGGCCGCAAACGAAGCGATGGAAGCTGGTTTTGAAAGGAACCCTCTTGATGTGTTGCATCTTACAAATATCTAGGTATGTATAAATGTCAACTGGTAATTGCATGGGGAGAGCCGCAAGAGCCTTGGCCGACCAGGGCTCAAAGGCTTAAAAACTGCAGGAAAACTATGAAATCTTGTTGGTGACCTTATTTAAAAGTTTTGATGCAAACTATTTTACATATATTAACATGGTCTGAAATCTGGGGTTATAAACAGTATGACTGTATAGAAAAGGTTCATCATAAAGAATGTAAACAGTTCTTACAAGTCTCCCAAAATACAGCAAATTGTGCGGCCATTGGCGAATTGTGGCAGAACCCCAATTTATGTAACCTGTATGACTCGTTGTATAAATTTGGTTTAAGCGTTTTACATATGGGAAATGAAAGGTTCCCCAAAAAGTGTTTCATTATGTGTTTAATTTGGTAAAGAGGATCAAACAACCCTGCGGTCACGGCACGTTAAAAAGGTCCTCCAACATATGGCGTTGGCCATGCGTGGTAAATCGCGGTTTGTGAAAATGAAGTTCTTTTTTGGATATTCTGAAACAGAGACTCGTAGAGGATGAAACAAAATTGGCACTTCTGAGGTTTTTTGTTCTTGATAAAGTAGAACATATTGCACTTTTAAGAAGTTATTGCCCTGAAAAAATTTGTAGTTATAAAGAAACTCAATTCATAGGCGGTTTCTAGCCAAGTTAAGATGTTCAAGTCATATTCTCAGATGAAATTGGCAGAAGACTGCGATGAATGTGGAGGACCGGTGTCCTATACTACAGTGTCCGTGTGAACTTGAAGTCGCCACCCATTGTCTATTTGTGTTCTCATGGTAGTATGTATGCTCATTTGTTCAGCACTGTACCCAAAATTGGCATCGTATATAGGTCACGTTATTCCGTAAGTTGACTTGGTAGCTATGGACACTATTCTCATGGGGACACTCAGTTTCTTACACCGCTTTTTGGGTGTGACCTGGTAGAGATGGGAATATGGAGACGAATACCATTTTGTCTTGGTTTATGAATTTTTCGATGACATTCGCCAACAATTTTAACCCAGAAAGACAAATCCGGTCTCCAAAGTTTATCTCTGATGAGTTCCGATTAAAACAACTGATATAGTGGTCTCTCGTGGTTTGTGTTTCATGCAATGAAAATCCGTTGAAATGATGATGATGAAACAATGAATTTCGTAATTATCATTGAATTTCTGTAAAGGTCATTCGCAATTGGGCATATATATTGTAGTGCCAAAGGGACAAGGCCTATAGGTACATAAATATGACACTGCTGGGTTCAGTTCACAATTATATTTATAAACAAATACTTGCAGTTTTAGGAATCCTGGATTTTTTACGGTGTTTGCAAAAAGAACGTAATTTCCCATAGACTTTGTACAGTAACGGTTTAGAAACGTCACGAGTTTTTTTTCAGCCATAAAGGGTTAATTATTTTCAATGTACTAAATAATTGTTTCTTATATGTATGTGTGAACATGTAGGGCCTCTCAGCAAAAAAATATTGCTTTGGTTCTTTATTTTAATTTTATGCTGATTTGGGGTTGCCGTTTATGACCCTTCACATGTGGTATAAATATCGGCAAAAATTCCTGGGGGAAAAGTGTTGCTTTAGGGTCCCCGGGAACTAACGGGAGTGTGGAAACCTATGTCCCCTTCAGGGGTGGAAAGCCCTAAACGGCAGTATGCCTGCTTGATCTTCAAAACCGCACTTAATGGAGGAAAATGCCTTGAAAATTTAATTTTCGCGGCATTTCAAAAAATCCTAAGACTGCGGAACTTTATCTATTCAAATTTTAGTTCTCATTCTCAGGATTTGGGGTCCTACCATGCCCATCGACTCCACGAGGTACGAGCACGAACGTATACAAACGCACACGATAATACCGCGCTCATGCAACACAAGGGGGGGGGGTGAGACACGACTCATGGATTTGGGAATTGAGGTTTTCAAAACGCTAATTTGTGGAAATGTTACGTGCATTTACTATGGCGTCTCGTGTCTCAGTGGCATTACAAAATCAACTCTTAGCTTCTGTCAAGAGATCTAGGCCACCGGTCCCCATAGAATTGCTTCAGCCGAGGAGACATTCGCCACACATATTCGCTCGAGCGATCCCCCCGACAACTTCTCCCTGCAGTTAGGCGAAAATCTCTATGATAAGTATTTTCCAACTGCTCTTTCACTGAGAATTGAGCGAACTTCTCTCCGACCTCCATTAGAATTTTATCCAGTACCCCAATTAACTGCCCGTTTCTTTGTGCGACAAATATGATTATCGATTCACCCGACGGGACCCGTTTCTCAAGTACCCGCACGCAAGCCACACTTGACTGTTCAATTACCATGGTTTATGTTAGTACTAGGTTTGTTCAGGGGAGCCGTACCATGATTAAACAACGTCCAGTGAATAACAACTGTTTAACGTGAAATTAAGGCAGCACAAGGCCTATACTTTTTTTAAAATACAAAATAGGACTACGTGTATTATAATAATACAATTTTCTTGTTGCCATACACAAATCAGCGCACACGCCACAGGAACAGCCGTAATTTCCCTTATCTATTCTATAAAATTAATAAAAAAAGAAAAATTAAAACATTTTTATTTTTGATAATTTTAACCCTTTCGATCTGAAAATGTAGAAATCCGGTCTTTGTCGCGAGTGCAAAACGTTTCGAAAATAAAGCTTAATTTGAACCTAAACACGCTCAACTTTTAGTATTTGTATTATTACTCACAGCAAAAGTTTATCCCACAGTATGTTGTAAAACTTTCGAACTGGTACTTCGGCAACCATGGAGTTAACTATAGTAACTATGAACTATAGTTGACTATAAAGTAACTCATGGTCAAACCATGAACTTATTAGTCTTCTATATAACCCATCTCCAACTGTTTATTTGCTGTGTGTTAAATCGCCCAAATGAAATTTTCCATAACTTGGCGCGTTTAATACCCGTTTCGGCACCTACGCGCTAGGCTAAAGTACAATGCTGCTTACGATAACGCACCCCGACGGGCGCAATTTCAGAAGAACGCGCATACGATTTTTTGAAATTTCGTATCCAAAAAACGTTGAATACACTAAGAGTATAACCCCAACCATAGTCAATAGCATGTCTATCAAATATTACACTTTCTGTCCGTGCCGCTCCTTTGGTGACGCAGGGTTATAATATGCAATCGATCACACAAACAGAAAAGCCGAGCCGACTGACTGACGAGTTTTCTTTTTTCCTTGCCATACGTCTTGCTGGAGTTATCGTTATCTCTGGACATAAATACTAATACATATATTACTTTGAAAAAATAACAAAAGACACGCATGGAGTGTAATGTCCTGTTTTTATTCACCGAAACCATTACTATGTATGGATGGATCTTCATATTTATTGTGGATGGATCTTCATAATTATTAGCAGTATATGGGAACAAGGCCGTGACTGAATAAAAATGGCTAAACGATGTGTTACTGATTTGATGTGCAACAAAACCTGGAAATATATGACTATTGTGGCCGAGTTTTAAAGCAAACACATAAAGATTTTGTAATAGAATAAATCGGACTGTTTTTGTAACTAGCTGATCACGTCATATTGGTTCCCCGTTGTTAATAAAACCCCACAGTTTGGGTGTCCCGTTCCCGTGTAAACGAGACACCTAGGTGTCCCGCTCTACACTTGTGCTTGAAACCATTGGTGTTTATGCAGACATGACCATTGTACTTAATATTAAGGTGCATTTTCGGTGATTCCCTCACCTTCTGTTTTAATCATTTTTCAGCTAGATATCTTGAAACAAGCTTATTCCCAGGAAAGGGTTGAGTGATCCCGATCTTGGGTTTTGTGTTACGAGCAATTGATTGTTTTCCACGCTCCCATAGGCCACTATACAATTAATTTCTGTCGTTTGCGGACATAAAATACAAAATGCGAATTTCTCACGAATACGACCGAATTTGCACGAAGATTGGCAACACATGGATTACTAAGGCTAACGGTTCAGGGGGGACGAGGTTAGTAGATCACGATGCCCCTTTAATGTGCACCCTCAATAACCAAATGTACCTATAACTTTTAATCATAGCACTACATGTGCTAAATTATCTTAAAAAGTTGGAAACCTGTGTGTATTGAATTACTGCTCACGTTACTTTGATGTATCGAATTCATGAATTTAGGATTCAGTTTATTTGCCTAATATGACTTCATTGAAAGGAGCTTTATTAGATTTACAGTCCTTCAATTCACTGTGTATTTTAGAGTTTGATGTAATATTTTTACACTGTTAAGTTTCACTCAAATGTGCATTTTTTTATTTTTTAGCCATTACAGTATAGAGGAGACGTTTGCAGATAATTACACTCTATCACTTTTAAAACAGATATCATATTTATGATGATCAACATAATCATTGTTGCTAATTATGGTGATATTTCTCTTCAAAGTGTTATATTCATAATACCAACACCCGTTTTTATTTTTCATTGTAGCTTGTGCAACGCCCCTAACTTTACCGGTGTGTACGCGAAGGCAATTAAATATTAAATAATACTTTGTAAACCTGTTGATGTGTTTTACACGCGTTTGTCTTTTAGACGCGTTTGGTGTCTTAATTTGAACAAACAACTAAAAAGGGTCATTATGTCTCAAGGTTAAAGATGAAAATGGCGTAACAAACTGTGGTGGAGGTTGTGTCTCCTGTCTACCTATGCTAGCACACCCTTCTATTCCAGAATATGTGACAGACTCTGCAGAGTATCATCGGGGATTTTGCATTTCATAACCAGACTGTAGTTGTGGAACACTCACAGGATGTGGCACACTTGGTGCATGCGGAACCCTCGTCACTGTGGAACGTCACTTCGCAGGCCCACATCACGTTCATTACTTCCGGCGTTTGCATTTTGATCTTTTCGGGCAACCTTACACACGATAATTCAGAGATTTTACTGTGGGACATTTGGGCTCGTGTACCAATCCTTAAATCTGGGAACTGGAATCTTGCTTGCATGATTCGCGTTGAGCACTCTCTCCTCCAATTTGGGTATCACTATATGCTTGTTGTTTTCATCCCGCGAGAATCCAGTGACATTGTTTGTTGGCTAACTCTTTCCTTGGAGACTTCTTGCTCGCAAAAGGCCCTGGCATAGCAGTCGACCCCGATCGTCATCGGTTTCTTTTTTCCTACCACTTTACTTGTTAATTGTTTTCATACCAATCATTTTGCATCCCTACCATCACCCCCAAAAGAAGTTTACCAGGGTCAGGCGAGTTGATATACCGCGGTAGGTAGGGATCTCGTGCCAGCCGCTGTGGCCGTATTAATCTTCTCTTCTAGCTTGGTTCCCCTGTAGCTGGCTCAACTGGACTCTTGCCTCGGATTGAACGTTGTCGTTGCTTTCTTGATGAAGGTGTGTTTGACACTCACGTCTTACTTCTGCTCGGTGTTGCTTCTGCTTGTGCCACGTGATCGATGTTTTCTCCTTGTACCTTTCCATACCATGATAATTTAGGAAAACGTATTAATTTTAAAATCCGTCGAGGTTAGTAGATTAACCTCGCTGCAAAACAGATGGATTTACATAACGGTCCATTTAAGAATTAAATATTCGTGACAGGCCTAGCCTTTAGTCAGTCGGTGTGTAACCGTTCGATATTCTGGAGTCGCCCTCATACTGAAGTCTTTGAAAAGACTAGCACCCGAGTTGCATGCAGTTTTGAATTCGCTGTTTGCTGTTAGGGTTGGCATGTCCTACCCCGGGCCCCCCCCCACACAACCCACACACATAACGTATCCACCCTACGTTGGCAGGAGCTGGCTCCTTGTGAACCTGAGACCATATACCTACATACCTGCTTAGGTATATCATATTGGTCTCAAAGTGTGGAACCAGTACATTTATGATCAATTTCCTTTCCAAGACCTGTTGTCCTAGTTGATTGCTGTTTTTCGTGAAGTTACATATAGATCGTTTTATGGTTGTGACTTTTTGCAGCAAACCGTTTTCGCACAGTAATGACCGTATGACCGTATATTTAGTACGTGAGGGCCTTAACACCGTAGATCTATATAATTGGTTATTGTGTATTATATACTAGAGTGCTAATATTCCGTATTGCCGTAGGCCTGCGTGTTGTTACACAGGGATGCAAAATAAACCGACCTTCGGACCACCCTGGGTCTCTTAATTGAATATAACAACTGCTTCTATAAGGCCAGCATCCTCTGATAAGCGTTTGTGTTGTCGTAAAATACACTAGACCGGTCTCTATAAGGACAGGGGGGGGGGGGGGGGGCTCTCGCACGTAATTGAACTTCCCCAGCGGCCATTTTAACGGAGGGCAAAACTTGGTAAGTCAATGCGAGTCAAATACCACCTGTAGTACGCTGTGAATATTCCTGGTAATTGAAGACACATCTTTATATTTTTAAATATTGTGGTGCAGAAACATCGACCATATATGCCACACCCACAGTCATGTGCCTTGGCCCCCCTCCCCCTCTACCATCCTTCCCCTCCCACATCCCCCTTCCCATATTCGCTTCCCATTCCCCACCCCTCCCTTTACCCCCTTCACCCCTTTTTTCCTCTTCCCTCCCCTTCTCTTCTCTGCCCTCCCCTTTCCTTCCCTCCACCCCTTCTTCCCATCTTCCCCTCTTTCTTATTTTAATTATTTATTAATAATATAAAGGCACTTTTCGTTCATCAGTCTTTCCTTCATTCATTCTTCCTCATTCACTACTTTAATTTCTATATTTAAAAATACGCTTTATCTTATGTTTAACATGCTCTGCTATTTATTTTACTATTTTACTGCATTTAGTTATTTATTATTCAACATTTCCTCATTTGTTTTATTATTTCTTTCTTTTCTGAAAATTTCTCCTATTTGTTTCATTAATGATCTGTTTTAAATAACCAAATTCCTTTGTGTGAAAAAAAACCTCTTTACTTTCCCTTATTTTGAGTAGGTCACTAATTCAAATTGACGGCTAAAGTGTCAATGAAGTTTTGCCGTGACTACGACTTTTTGCCCTTCATGAAAAGTCATAACAAGTTTTCAGTAAGCTAGGTGGTCAAATTGTGACGTCATATTGCGCGGCTTATAACAAGATATTGCCGTCGCCGGTTATTTCATTTACTGACTACCAATAAACTTTACCATTTCCATGATGAACACTGTGCACCCTGCCGGGATCGACTGGCGCATTCATATGCGTAGTCATTCAATCATTCAAACCATCGTTCAAACCATCAATCAAACACTCAGTCAAACATTACACAACAATCAACCAAACAATCATTCAAACAATCAATTCGACAGTGTCAGTGTCGCTCGTACATGTTACGCTCAACTCTACTACGAGCTCCCGTGAGTACGAGTACGAGCGTTTGAATTCTGCTGTACGAGCTGCGAACATTTGAATTCTGCCATATGAGCTACGGGCATTTGAATTATGCTCAGCGAGCTACGAGCATTTGAATTTCTGGCTCTACAGCTAAGAGCATTTTAAATTCTTCTCTGCTCTAACGAGCATTTGAATTCCTTGCCTACGAGCATTTGAATTCTGCGCTTACTAGCAGTTGCATATTGCCTATAAACGAGCATTTGAAGTTCTGCTTAACGAGCTACCAGCATTTAATTCTGCTGCTCGGAGCATTTGAATTCTGCGATACGAGCATTTGAATTATGCTATAAGAGCTACGAGTATTTGAATTCTGCGCTACAAGCATTTTGAATCTGCGCTACGAGCATTGAATTCTGCGCTGCTCTAACGAGCATTTGAAATTTCTGCTATAAACTAGCTACGAGCCATTTGAATTCTGCTATAACAGTAGAGCATTGAATTCTGCGCTACGGCATTTGACTTCTGCTACGGGGCACTGCCTGTTCAGGACGACCTGCCGTTTCGACCTTTGAATTATGACCCTGATATTCCCCCATACATTGTGGCCCGTCAAAGTCGGAAGTCAAGGGTGGGGGTGGTGGGTGGTTGCCACCTTCCTATACTTTACTGTGTAAATGATACTTTATGTTACGTATGAATTCTACTGTAGAAAAATCCCTTGGTTGGGCGAGGGCTATACATCACCAATATAACTTGCAAAAATAATCAATTTTTTTAAAATGGGGGCGGGCCCTTCACAAAGTGGAACATATTTTGGTGAAAGTTTCGACAAGCAAATAATTTAAAATTGAAATTTTGAACCTTTTCACTTGTCATAGTTGAACATTTTGGAGTTCCCCAAATCTCAATTTAAATGATCAGCCAAGTTCTCAAACATTTTGCACAATTTCCTTGGATTTGACAAAAGCAATACGGGTAGTTGATTAGCACACATTTGGTTTTTAGGTGTTTATTACAAAAAAAAAAAAAAAAAAAAAAAAAAAGACATCATAAAACTTGAAATCTAAAGCATACAAACATACTTTCCGAGAAAGACTCATATACACACAAGAAACTCAATGGACAACAGTTAAAACTGGAAAGAGACTAAAGGTCCGTTCATACTAGCATTGCGTTGCGGCGCGGCAACGCAACGCAAGTTTCAAAATATTGACACAGATTATTGCGGTGCGGTAAAATAAATTCGACGGCAGCTGATGTCGATACTGCGGTGAACTGCAGTGAGGTGCGGCACCGCAACGCACCACAAAAGGTTATGCGGTGTGTTGCGGTGCGGTGCGGTGAATTTGCGTGACGACCGCAGTTTCCAAGATGGCACATTCTACACATGTAAAATCCAATTTTGAAGTCCGTATATTTCATAATCATTTTAAAATCCTTTTTTTTGCGCTAATTAGTCATAGGGCATTGCCATTGATGTTTGTTTTGATACTGAACAAGTGGGCAAAATCGAGTTGCACCGAACTGCGGCACCGAAAAAAAAATCATATTTAACTTCAATTGCGACGAGGTGCGGCGCGGCAAATTTTAGGTAAATTTTGTTGCAGTTTGTCGCAGGCCAACGCAGTTTTGAAGCGGAACGTGACCTGCAGTGACCTTGCCGCTTTTCGATGTATCTATCATTTCTGCGACGGAAGTGGATAAAAAATGCGGTAAATTTGCCGCATCGCACCTTGCCGCAGTGCTAGTATGAACGGACCTTTATGAGCCAATTTTAGTTACCAAAGGTGACAAAAATAATTTACGAATTGATTCATTTAATTTCATTTTTCAAAAGTGCACTTGAGCTGAGATAGGACTCTTAACTAATCAAATGACTCTTTCAAAACTTTAATGCGCCCTAATGCAGTCAAACTCTGCATTACGGACTGTAAACACTTCCTTGTTTTCATTCAAAGTATAAAAGCTTCCAAAGGAAAGTGGGCATTATGTTAAAGACACTATCAGTGATTTGATAAATCAGATAAACAAAAAAATCATCGAAAATCAGATTTTTGCATGTCTGGAACTAATATTGGTATTCTAACATACCCTGCAAGTGATACGACCAAACGCAGCCTAATAAAGACAAATTCGGTTATTTTAGTTATAATTGTCCGAACGGACACTTTCTACAACACGTAATTGAATGGAGATTCGTATCTTTGAACACTGCTGTTTTCTTCCTTTTCTGTTAATTCTTCAGTTGGAAAAATTAACTTATGAGAATTCTACAGACTTATCCTTCACTTTCAAACTATTCCTGCAAATATCAAATATTTTCACTCTGTCGGATAAATCACTGATAGTGTCTTTAAGTGGATTGTGAGCCCGTTGGGTTTCCATACTTAGGTATACTTACCACAGCCCGTGTGCCTAGATACGATAATCAATGAATACGTCACAGATTGTTGAGCGCAATAATAACAGCTACCTGACCCGCACAATAATGGCTTGGTGTGCAAAATTTAACACTCCCGAGCTACCTAAAAATAAAATTGAGATTATTGTCTTTAATCATACATGCAGATACGTTTTTTTCTGAAAGAAATTCGGAATGTGGTAGAAATTACGACATTGTGGATAATGACTTACTTCCTGGTATTGCGATACAAGCATGTGTTCAAAACAGAATCAACAGAAATTTTTTGAATTTAAAAAGGTGATTAAAATCACGAAATGGTTTTAAAAAATCTGTTTGTGAAATAGGTTTCAGGAACTGAAAACACTACACGTGTCATCTCATTGATTAAAGCAATAATTTCTGAGAAAATTGGTACATTTCCTTTACTTGAACAATGAAAAAAATATATTTGGAACTGCTATGAACGTCCCCAATGTTTTATTATCGACAAAGATCAACACTGTTTTGGGTTTTGGTTGCAAATATTTTTACCTTAATATTTTTACGAGAATGGCCGTGTCGATATTTTCCCTTTTCCTAACTTTGTCCGGACAAAGATGGGCTTATTCTAAAATAATTATTAATCTCGCAATTTATGGGTATATGTTGTTCTATAGTTCTAGTTTAAATAGACATATTAGTGTTTTATTATATTGTTTCGTTCGTAATCAATAAATTAACTTCTTTGGTGTCTTCATTCGTTCGGTGATTCACTTCTACGGCTTTTTTACTGCAACGAAAGTCATGCATTTAATCACCCTGCTCCACCGGATTTTGGGGAGAGCGTGGCCTAGCGGTTCGGTCTTGCCTCTGGCGCAAATTTACCATCAAAAAATTTCCCTGGTTCGAATCCCGTGGGGTCGTGGCACTTTGCTGGGATTTATTATTCGGGGTACTTCTCACTTCCTGGATTTGAGACCTGTATACCCAGCCGATTGATTAAATACGAATACCGCTTTCCTCCATGGGTTCACTTGGAATTGGGCAAATGGATCACATGAAAGCATTCCCGTCCTTCGGAGGGGACCGTTAAGGGGCCGTCGGTCCCCGTTTACATCAGTCCACACTTACAGTACATCGCCTTCATTGTGAATAAGAGAAGGGTGTAACCCCTGACTGTTTTTCCCAATCCGCCCCAGCCTCAAATAGCGGGCCATGATAGGAGCGACCGTATCATGGAATCACCGCCCCGATCAGCACACTCAGCTGAATAAACCTGACCCACCACAAAAGCAATTACCAAGGACTTGTGGATACGAGCAAAACAAACAAAACCGATGATTTATTCCGTGATGGAGAATTTATATCCCCCTATTGTTCGCGAGGTATGGAAGATCGAGACTCATAAAAGATTACTTTAACTGAAGCGGATGTGACCCCCGCTTTTACCATACTAGGATGTTATTACAACGGTCCATTGACTGCGAACTTTTTGTGAATTTTCATCCTGCTGTATTCTGTAAAAGGGAAGCTATTGGCCTAACGACAAATATTTGGGCTACGAATCCGGTGGCTATGAATTTGACCACATTTGTTGTTTTGCTTTCAATGTTAATGGATTCGTAGTTAATTTCATTCCAAGGGTTAAATGCCGGGTATACGCGGATTTTGGGTTTCCTAACCGGAAATCAATTTTGTGCCTAAATTCTATGCATTGTGGGATAGGAATGCACCTACGATGTAGGAGTAAGATACCATACATATCGCCTATAGATTATATGGTGTTTTTGTGTCATACGGTATTTTTCTGGGTGTGGCCATTTTGTGACCCACTGTGAAACAGTGACATACTGACTAGTGCCCTAATCAAGGACGTCTTGTGACCTAATCGATACGTTCAAGCATCGCAACGCTCATGCAGTCTCATTCCAGACGGTCTAATCGCTGCTCTGCTAAAGCTTCGAGACGCAATGTGTGTAACCATGAACCGCCTGATGAATGAGACCTATCCGCTACCGGGTGTCAATGGCTTTTCGAGACAAAGTCGCGCCATAAAATTGTTTTCCCACGAAGTGTTTGCGGTACGTAAAGTCCATATCATTTCCCAACCTGGGGATCGTGTCGTGGGAGAATGAGAAAGAGGTTGCTAAGCTAACTTTTAAACAAAAAAAGGGAAAATATTTTAAAAATTAAAGGTGCTTCTCCTCCTGGTCAATTTCCAATGCGTTTAAAACCCCGGTTTAAACCATTCCTATGTGCATGATGGGAGGAACATTGGACTGTATATTTGGGTGGGCTCAAGCCGAGTACCAAGCGGGGGAGGGGGTCGGCCCGTGGATAATCATTAAAATGAGGGTCCTGGGGAAAGTTGGGAAACCCTGCGTTAGGGACAAATGCCGAATTAGCTCACTATTATAGAGTCGCCATCTCCTCTCAATTCATAAGTTTCTGAAATAGGCGTCTACATACACGCGCGAGAGTTGCTGCGTGTAACTCGCATGCTATGCATTGTCATGGTTCTGTTTGAGCTTGACTAGCGGGAATATGCTGGCGTAGGCTTGACGCAGAGAAAAGGAGTTATGGCAGACAGTATGATACAGTGAGTAATAGCATACTTCTCATTTGTTACAAAGGATATGTGCCATAGTAGTCCTATATTAGTACGACTCGATGTTTCGTTGCCGTGTCGTCTCAATTTTATGTGTACAGGTTTTTCATTGACCAAGGTATGACTAATTGAGAGGCGAATTCAACAACCTTGTACTATGTTTTCTCTTACGGTACCCGATTAATCTGCAACTAATCATAACAACATGATATTGACTGCTGAGCACAATCTTGTTATGTGCATCATGGGGCTTTGTGCCAGAAAGGTTAGAAGTGCTTTGTTTATGAGACGGCAACACTACACTACACGGCGTAATTATCCCGATTAGCTAAAATCATCCCGATTGGAGTGGGTCAGTATGTCACTATGTCACACGTAGTAGGTCACAAAATGGCCACACCCATTTTTCTGTCATAACTGTGCAAAAAACCGCTTGCTGTACATAAATTTTACCAGTAACGAGTACTCTTTGATTGCCTTGTATTTTTTGCGCCACAAAATGTGCGGGTAGTTTAAAGGAGGCGCACTAAACCGCGAGCGTGCATGGAGTGATGACCGTATGACACAAAACACCATAGAATATATATGCGCTATTTATTTTATCTACTCCTACATCGTTGGTGGCATTCCTATCCCACAATGCATAAGAATTTCGGAACAAAATGATTTCCGGTAGGAAAACCAAAATCCGCGTATTCCCTTTTATAAAATATCGAGTTCGTTGCACCAACTGACCTCTACACATGGATAGCGGGCTGCCGCAAGTTGAATGGTCGCCGAGGAAAACAACAGGAGGTTGGTTTTGGACCTCTACAATATGGCGGAAACAATGCATGCACCTGCTGGTGCACATATTCCACACAGATGTTCTATTGTTGGACATATTGTAGAGGTCCAAAACCAACTTCCTGATGTTTCAATCGGCGACTCTGACCGCTATCCATGTGTAGAGGTCAGTGGTTGCACCCTGAAATAGTCCTGTAGTAGGCCCATATGACCTTGCAAACGAACCTGCACAAAATGATTTGATGATTTCTGTGTAACAGTTATACCTTTTGTTTCCAGATCTTGATGATGTATTTTTGGGAACATGGTCAATTTGGTAAATGTTTCAAAGCTGTACAGACATGTTCATCTTGTTCTAAGGATTAAAAAGGTGTAATTTCCTATATTTATAACCTTTGTGTTTGCATGACAGGCAAACATATTCAAGGTCATTATTGTGGTAAACATTTATATTGATCCGATTGGTTTAAAATTGGTTTCAAACTGTCCATCTGGGAATGTTACAACAGGAAGTATACATTCACTATGTTAATCAGCTCAAAGATATCTAACAGAGGCCAGCGTGCTGATCCCCCATATACCCAAAATAATAATAATAATAATAATAGTAAATAATAATAATAATAATAATAATAATAATTTCCCATTGGGCCTTAATTATATCCCAAATGTCAAAGAAATCACATACATCACCTTCCATAAGCATTATTACAGAGATGGTGAATGTGTTGAAAATAAAAAGCACTGACGAACACACTAATTTAGTAGGCCTATCCACAAATATCAACCAAGATTGCATATAAGTCTATAAATTTTTAATTTTGATAGTATGGCCTTCACCTCAAAACCCTATCTGTAAAGTTTCGCGCCGATATTTCAACCCGTTTTGAAGTAAAAGCTAAAAACATTATTTTGTTATGCCCATAGAGTACTAGGTAAAACTAATATTTCACAGGTAAATGAGAAAAATAGTAGCTTTCTTCTGAAAACCAAAATGTTGACCACTTCGGGTAAAATCTGGGGTCATTAGCGATCGGACCATGGACCTTTAATTTGGGTAAAACATAATGCATCAAACGATAAAATATGAAGAGAATTTGGATGGAACTATAAAAGCTGTAGTTTATGGGATTGCTTTCTTGTAAGATTTACAGTATTTTTCATGTAAATAACCTATTGAAAATCCACAAAAGTGCATAATGTTGATATAATTCAAAGTTCAAATAGGATCCTCTCTTATAAATGTAGTCGTAATAGGCCTGGAAAAATGGACAAAAAAGTATTTTGCTTGATTTTTAAATTACGGCCAAGTATTGTCTTTTTCTGATCATTTTTATTGTGAAGTCCACTGTAATTTTTACAGCGCACGTTATTTCGTCAAATACAAGATGCATGTTAGTAGTTGTAAGTTTAACTAAAAATATGCATTTTTAGCTGTGTACTTTACTAGACGTAGATTGTAAGATGTCTTGACTGCCTAAGCGACGATCCGGGCGCTGAGCATGGCTAAAAAGAGCTTTCAGTTTTGAATCGCGCCAGTTGAGTTTTATTTTATTATTTTTTTTATTGTTTTTAGACATAATAGTTAAATTTTTTTTTATTTTGTAATGATACAACTATACGTTTCATGAGAATAATTTCACAAATAGCCTTATTTCATTTGAGAAATGTTAACACAAACATACTTGTATTAAGTTACGGTAAATTGTGCAAAAATAGTAACAATTACTCATTTTATATTTAATCATTTTAATTTGCAATATATTAATTTGAAAGGAAAGTAATGCATATAAATTCAATGTTCTTATTTATTCCCTTATATAATGTAGTAGTATCGTGGTTAGGTATTTGGGTTCATATCAGAGGGTCCCAGGTTCGATTCTCAGTTAGATAGGCTTACATGAATAAAAGTTACTTACATGATTAATTTACCGCCAAATTAAGATCAATAATGATATGTAAAACATGGTACCTCAAAATCTTTTTCGTTTTTCCTCTTTTCTTTGCTATATTTCCCCACATACCTATGATATTATTTTGAGTTTCATCAACTTAGTTGATTAATAATTAAACTAACATGATAATTTCTCTGTGTACTTACTAAATAAGCGCAATAAAGTAATTTGATTTTGAGTACACACTGCAAAACATAGGGTGCTAAATTAACACCGCCGGTGTTCTAGGAGGACCACACCAAAAGGGTGTCAAAATTCAACACCTTTGGTGTTATTTTAACACAATTTGGTGTTAAAACAACACAATAGAATGTTAAAATAACACCAACGTTGAATTTTGACATCCTTTTGATGTGATCCTCCTAGAACACCGGCGGTGTTAATTTTAACACCCTATTTTTGCAGTGCATGTAGAAAAATTATTATTAACATTATCAGCCATCTCAATTAATTCCAATAACGAAAGATGTTTAATATGAGAAAATTATCATTCTGCATTTTCAATAAATACCACTTTGATAATAAGAAATTTTGACAATTTGAATTGAAATTAAACGTCAGAAGTCTTTCAAATACAATTTAACCATTGAGCACCGCAGTACAAATGCCGGTAAACTGCCATCTTAACCTCAAAATGGGTTGGTTTTTACTCATAGAAAGTTTTCACCTATACTGTAGGAGTGCTGGTCTACTCTGTTTGATGACAAAAATAAAATAATATCAATGGGAATATCAATTTCATTTCAAATTGTACCAATAGACACTCCGAAGTCGTTTGTTTTTACGATTTTTAGAAACATCATTTGACATTAATTGCCAATATACTATTGCTATAGTTTTCGTTATTGAGAATTAAAATGATTTTCGTCCGGACGCCTCGTAAAATTAATACAAATATATATGACTTGATAGTATGATAAAGCTTTCTTCGTCATAAAATAGTGATCTTTGATTTCTTTTACTCTGCAAAAAGTATCAAAATATACACCTTCAAGCAATAAACAGATACATCACAACTTCTTCCACTTAACGTTTATGGAAGTTATTATGTCCAATAATTACCAGGGTTTCAAACGTTAGCCATACACTTTGGATGTCCTTAGTGTATACTGACACATGTAGGCCGATGCTGCAATTTGGAAATACAGCAAAATACTGTAAATTTTATGTCCAATTTACCAGGCGTATAAAACGACTACAACTGGAGCTTTTATTCGATTTTTTTTCGAGGATCAACATTATCGTACATTATTATGAATTTTCAGTTATACTATTAAGTACTAAGGTTTACAGGAAAAATATTATACATTTTACAAGAAAATTCTGGCAGCAATTCTGCTAACAAAACTCCGTAAAATACAGCTTTTATAGGTTTCCATTCAAAGTAATATATTTATAGCTTGATGTATTAAGTATTAAATTTGATTAAATCAATTCTAATTACAAAATTAAAAAAATAGAACCTCGTCAGTCCTCTTTCTAGCTTCATTGGCATATTTTGCCTGTAAACGAGATGACGGCTAGAAAATCTATAAAAAAAAGCGTAGTCATTTATAGCTCCCTCAGCGGCAAAAGTATTTTAACATATGTTTCAAGCACCACCTCTGATGGCGATCGATCGACTCTTTTTGAGTACGCCAAAACAGGCCAATGCGCATTCGTCTCCTTTGACATAGAAACATAAAACGTTTTTTAGTTTTTGCAAACAGACCAATCACTTTATAATTAAATTTGACATTAAGGAAAACAAGGGAACTTGAATTGAAAGCGTATTCAAAATGAAGAACGGTTCAATGTCCACTATGTAGGCCCTATACATAAAATCATTTTCCTAAAATGTTTCAAATTTTAGATATGCAAGTTCATAATTCTCTAAAACCTCAATCGCCGATATCTCGAAATGTGACTTTTGGTCGATTGGCCTGTTTGGAAGATTCGTGACGCAAGGTCTATGGTTCTACCGCTGGACTAAAATGCAACCATGTAAATTACTGAGGACTATTTGTTTTTGCTAGACATAAAAACCAGTGCAGTGGAGTCAGGTGAAATATATAAGGTTCATATACTTGACAACATCCAATCAAACATTTCCCCAGCAAAATTTGCTTTAACGCACCTGAGCTTATTACCGCTCTAACAAACGAACGTGTGGAGTAGTCTTAAAATTAGTAATACCCGGGGTACACAGGCTCACTGCCCAGGAATGCATACATCAAGCTTCGTATGGTCGTCCGTGAGCCTTTAGTGATCATTTTAATGCTGAGACCGTAATTCGAGAACGATTTTAAATCTATGGAATAAAGGAAAATGTCCCTAAACAGTGTTTAGAAAGTGAAGGCAAGGTGGTGTTTAGGTGTTTAATGTTTAGCAATTAAACACATTTTGTGTTTAGAAATTAAACATTTGGTGTTTAGAAATTAAACATTTGGTGTTTAGAAATTAAACAGTTGGTGTTTAGATATTTGACATGTTTAGAGATTAAACGCTTCTAAACGTTTTAAAACGTTTAATCTCGAAACATGTCAAATATCTAAACACCATCTATTTAATTTCTAAACACCAAATGTTTAATTTCTAAACACCATGTGTTTAATTTCTAAACACAAAGTGTTTAATGGCTAAACACAAATTCCTCTTAACACAACTTGCCTTCAAGTTAAAACATGATTTTTCCAGTGAACGGATATTATGTGAAGCGACACCAGGAACCGATTGACTGCGACATGAGGTAGTCACGGGCGTAATGGGTCAGACTGTCAAGTTGGAACTAACCCATACTAAGAACGGCCATTAAGACCAAATTTCTCTTTCATGAAGGAAGATTGATCTTTATCGTGTTATCCACCGAAAAAGCGAAAATTGTGACGACATGTTAATGGTTATAAAAAAATTACGGTTAAAGTTCTAGGTACCAAATCATCTGCACCCCCACACACCACGAGGATAACAGAAGTAAAAAATAAAAAACTAGAGTGCGGATAACTTATGTGTGGTGTAAAAGAGAAAAACTAAAAGAGGCCACAAAGGGTGGTAAGTGCGCTCCCCATACTAAGAACCAGCACACAGCACGCATAAGTAGATGCTCGTGGGTAAGGCAACAATTGGGGGGAACAGTGACAAAAGAATGCAAGGTGGGAAGGACATGGAGGGAGTATCCCCAACCCACCCAAGGCAACAACAAAAGCCGCACCACATAACAAGTGAACCACCCCCCACCAGAAGGGCCACAATCTCCGCCACCCGCCCCAAAACACGCCACCCCACCCCAGAGACCACAGATCAAAAAACCAAGGGTGAACAAAAGAACAAAACCCAACAAAAAGACAAACAAACCGCCAACCCACCACAAATACCCAAAACAAGGCAAATAAATCCCCCCAACAACCCTCCACCCCCCCACACAACCTCCCCACACCAGAACACCCCCCCACACTACCACAACCCAAAATAAACCCATAAACCCAAAAAAATTACAAACAGAACCAACCCCCCCCCAAACAAAAACCACCCCAACCCCACCAATTCCAAAAAAAAATGGAAATCCTGCCTCTACAATGATAGTCGGTTATCACATGAGGCAATGCCTATAGGTAACGCTGGTGGAAATTACGGAATGGATTTGGATAATAATCACGACTCGAATACGAGGGATTGTAAGGCTTTTTGACCAAGAATTGTGTTGTGAACTAGATACGTTTTGCAGAATAAAATACCTTGTTGTTAATTTATAATGATACATGTATGCCAAATATAGTTTGCATATCTCAAACTACAAGACCAAAACATGTTGGCAAAAATATAACTTCACACGGGTGTTCGGTCTCTTTCAAAGATGAACGGCGGCATTATAACCCACATTATTCGTAATCATTTTCAATAAACCTAATGGACATGTATATTTTAAACCTGATCTTCAGTTGAAAGAAGGAGAAAAGATTTCCACAAGATAGGAAGGGGCTCCACATATCAATAGATTTATTTTTTTTGTTTTTACTTTCATTTGGCTACAGAAATGGTTTTAAATGAGAGAAAAAAAGGGTGATTTTGATTTGCTTATATTTTCAATGTAAAAAACATAGGATGAATTCGCTATTTGCTACTTACGAAATTAGATTAACAATTTTTGTAGCCCACCAAAGAAAAAAAAATCTCAGCTTAATCCTTTCAGAGAGGGATATATTTGATGGAAAGCTTTACATCAGGGCAAAAAATCAAATCTTTTGATTTATAGGGACACCGATATATGAAATATTCGTTGCACCTTTAAAACGTCCTATGTGAGGAACATTGGATTGTAGATTTAGGCACGCCCAATGGCTGAGTGAGTAACAGCGTATGTGTGTGTGTGGTGTGATGCTGGGGGGGGCGGTTGTAAAGTGGGAGGGGTCGTCATTAAAAAAAAAGAGATGTGGTTGGGCGGGAATAAAGGTAGGGAAATCCCGATCCCGCATTATTATGTGATGATCGAGCACTTTTAAATCAATAAGCCCTTTCACAATGCATGCTCGAATTTGTATCCATTCCTGTGAAAATTATGGCAAAATTGGCTATCGACCGTCTCTCTAGATGATATCCATATCTCTGGATTGCAAGAACCAAAGTGGATGGTTTGGTGTAAATGCGCCTATTCAAAAGCCAAGACTTCATTTGTGATTGTTACAGCCCCCAAGAACATTAGCAATGAGTTATTCATTTGAGTAAGATTACGTCATAAATTAGCCACATAAAATATTGTTGTACAATTAGCTAAATAATTGTAATACAAAATATACTGGCCTTTGGGTGAAGAACTGGGATTTGCTGTGTAAAGCAAATAGAATGAAAACAGAAGATCTCTGAAGAGCTCAGAAAAAAAGCGCGGGGAGCGAAACTTCTGGCATGATACCGGAACCTTCGTGATTTCATTAGAATGTGCCACTACTGAACTTCTATGAATCATAGGTGGCCGACAAACACTGCCTGCCAGTAGTTACACAGTCAGTGAGTAGCTGCCTTGAGATCCCAAATCTATACAGTACATGCTGGAATGGGAGAGGCATTTCCAGACTCATGAAAATGCACTATATTTAGCACATGACTAATATAGAGAGGACTCTAGAATCCTTCATCGAATTGTTTGAGCGGATAGAGGATATATACCAGCCCTGGGAAGAGCAGATGAGGCAGAGAGTATCACAACATCTTAATCCAATGGGAGTTTAATACCATGATGCTCACCAGTTATTAGCAGAGTTCCAAGTTGACAGCGACAGTAATCGCAATCAAATATAGTCTTCGTAGTGGACATGTCATAGTAGTCTCAGCTTCAGTAGAGTATTTCGTCCGAGTGTGTAGCCGTCTTCGGTTTTGTATTCAGTGGCCTCTGAGTTATCCAAGGAATAAACAAGCTACAGCACTTTTGGAAACTTTTTATATTTAGTCGACCTCGTAGCTTCGGGAGTCATAGAGCTGATTTCTTCAGTATAGACACGTCGTCCGTGTGGACTAAGTCCCCCCCACATTGGAAAAGATGAAGTGTTTGCTCTGGAATATTCCCCAGGACTCTTTGCAAGTCTGCAATCTTTAATAGTAATCTTGCTGCAGCCCGGCGTCGCGGCCACACACCAGGTAGTCATGTTAGTAGTTCATTAATTAACAACTTTATTTATAGTTAATCTTTGATATTGATTGATACCTAATTGATGTTTGATTGAGATTGATTTAGACACACAATTAAAAAAATACTTGTTTTAAAAATTGTAATCAAGTTCACAGTGTATGGTCTAGTTTTACAGGAGTTTGAATCCCGTAGTTTAGAGGTGGTTTTGGCCTGGTCAAGGTGACCGTAAAAAAAATGGCGGTCTTGTCCGGAGGAAAACAGTTAAATTTTGAAAAAAGTTTGATTGTGTGTTAACTTTGATATATGTGCTGTATATTGTTATTTGTGAATGAAGTGTTTTTTTTTTAAATAAACAAAAATGCAGAAGAGTTATTAAAGATGTTACGTGGGGAAGTTGAGGTGCTAAAAAAGCCGGATTTAATGGATTTGGGCAAGTATTAAAGATGGAAGTTAAGGCATTCCATGATAAAACAGTAATCAAAAATTCCAGTTGATAACCCATCTGGTGGAAGAAGATTGGCTAGATGAGGGATGTTGGAAAACATAGTTGAAATTCAGGATGAGTCAGATAGTGCTTGAAAATGAAACAGAGATGGAAATGCAAAGGCAAATAGAAATGACCACCAAATTACAAAGCAAGAGGAAGAAAGACGAAGGTAGAAAGGAAGACAAAAGAAAGACTAGACAGGTTAGAAAAGAAGAAAAGGAAAGACAAGAGAAAGAAAAAGAAAGCAAGAAGGTTGGATTTAGAACAGGCAAAGTTAGAAAAGGAGCAAAGAAAGGCAAAGACAAATTTTGAATTAGAAAAGCACTACAAAATGCAAACAAAGAACACAGATCGCCAAATTCATAAGGAACAGAAAGAAAAGAAGAAAAGATGAACAATGGAGGAAAGAATGAAGTTGGCAGAAATGAGCAAAAAACCAAATTAGAACCAGAACAGATTAGAAAAAAGGCACATCAGGCTCCTCCTCACACTCAGGTTTTGATGCCACAGTGAATATTAAATGGTTTCCGACATTTAGGAAAGAAGTTGACAAGTATTTTTGCAAGCGAGAAGAAGATTGCCGAAAGTATGAAGTGGACTCTAAAGAGCAATGGACAAACATTGCTCAGACGTGTTTAATGGGAAAGCTAGAGAGATCTACTCGTCGCTATCAATTGATCAGTTGCAGTGATTATGAAGTAGTTAAAGCAGTCTATTTTTAAGGCCTATGAGTGTGCCTGAGGCGTATAGGGAAAAATTTCGGAGTGCGAAAACACTTGCAGATCAAACTCCGTGTTGAGTTGCTAGAGTTCAGGAAAACAAATGTTGGATAGGATGGCTCACTTCCAAGGATGTGAAACAGACTTCAATCAACTTAGCAGTTGGTTTTAATTGAGCTGTTCAAACAGTGCATTCAGCTGACCATAAAAACTCATTTGATGAACTGCGAATCAAAGATTGAAAAATGCAGCAACAATAGCAGATGATTAAGCCCTCCACACATAAGTTGAGTTCCAGCATAGTACGGGTGGCCTAATAAGTCAAGTCAGGTTAAAAGAGTTAATTACAAATGGCTATAGCCTTACACAACCAAAGTAGAACATTCCAAAGTCATGGTTATACTAAAGAAGGAAAACGTTAAGTCGGTTCCTCCGTCAGGGAATAAGCGGTCCTTCTAGTGCCAAAACCAACGTCAGGGACTGGTTTTAAGTCAGATATAAATTGCAACATTATTTGCAATGATTAGGTTCATGTTATGGCAAGCTGTTGGAAAGTGATGGGAAAACAGTGCCATGAAGCAGAAAGTCTGCTCCCACAGGTTTGCTGGTGGTTAGACCACAAGGTAGTTCCCAGGCTATTAAACAGAAAGATTGTTGAGTATTATGAGAAGTAGGGAAGAATTTGAACCAATTTGTCTTGGAGGGTTCAGTGTCAATTGATGGGACAAAAGTTGATCCAAGCCTTATAAAGATCTGCGGACAAATGTGTGCCAGTCAGTAATTTTGGAGGGTTCATGCCCTTAGTGAAGTCAGCTCAAAAGGTGAAAAATGTTTTGATTCAGGGATAGGTTTGGATTGTATTAGTGTCCCGCTTCACAAGGTGAATTTGAGTATGATTGGTCTAAGGTACAGTCATAGTAGGAGAAGGCCTGAACTTCCAGTCAAAGGTGTTTCAATGTTATTAGGGGAATGATTGGCAGGCGGGAAAGTACAACACGACCAATTGTACAGCCCCACAAATCCCTGCCCAGAAATAGATAGTGAGGATAAGAATGTCAGTTTATCCAGCCTGTGCAGGTAGTTACTGAAGTATGGACTAGGAAAGTCCATGCTTGAAGCAAATAGTGATAAGGAAGGAGGAAGGAGGAAGACCTTGTCCCAAATTTGGATTTAGAGCAACGTTCATGACAAAATTAAATGAACAAGGTCAACTTCCCTCTTAAGGGGAGACAGGTTCTCCAAAACACGAGTCAGGCCCTGGAGCAGGTGGCTAGTGGGGATAAATTGATGATGACATTAAGTCATAATAAGTTAGGTCTTGAACAGGGGAGAATGATCTGCACTCAAGAATCTTAGGTCAAAGGGCAGGCAACGTAACCCTGCAGAGTATGAGGGACGTTCGTGTGTTTTTACAAAAACACAATGGGCGTGCTGATGAGGAAATGGAGAGGCCACTATGGCTCCTGCAAATGATTAGTGGAACGTTGTTCTCAGGTAGTGTCCCAAAGGGTATCATGGGAGGTCATCAGCATTGCAATGATAGTCCCATGGAAGGACATGAGGATGCAAAGACGACACATAGAGGATTGAACCCCACCCTTTGTTGGTCCTTACACTTCGAAAAGGATTGTTTTGAATACTGTACGATCTTGTCATACTTGTCAAAAATGTTGGCAAGCCTATCAGAAAATCCCGCAAGCTCCTCTGAAACCGATACCGGATTCGGAGAGACATTAGTAGGGCATTTAGTTTTGACAGTGTAGGACCTCTCCCTAGGGACTACTAAGTGGGGTAATCAGTACCTACTACTATCATGTGTGCCTCTACCAGGTTCCCTGAAGCCATTCCCTTAAGGAATATTAAGGTTAAGACGTAGAGAAGGCTTTGACCAAGTTTTCACTCTTGTAGGCCTACCATAGTCCAGGTCAGTCAAGATCAGTGTCAATTTTACATCTGGCCTATTGCAGCAAGTGATGTATGAGTTAGGATAGCACAGTATTTGTCCAGTGCATACCATGCAGAGTCCCAAGGAGCTTTAGAGAGAATCCATCAAACTCTGAAGAAATGATTGGGACTTATTGTTTGGAATTTGAGAAGGACGGGATGTGGGATAAGGGAGTTCACTTGTTATTGTTGCTGCCAGGGAAGACAGTCAGGAAACCCTAGGATTTAGTCCCTTTGAGTTAGTTTATGGGCGAACAGTGCGCGGTCCATTGAAACTCCTAAAGGAGTAATGGCTGTGAATGATGAAACTGACACCAACCTTTTGGGGACTAATGTTTCCAAATTCAAGTATATGCTCAATAGGGCCCAAATGAAATTGCCAGGGGAGAATTTGAAGCAAGTCAGAATCCAAAATGAAGAAGTGGTATGACCAAGATACCAAGAGTAGGGTCTTTAGGCCAGGAGACCAAGGTAGTCTGTTTCAATCCCTGGACATCACTGGCAGGCCAAATACCATGTGGTCCATATACAGTAGAGGCACAAGTAAATGAAGTTGACTGCATAGTCACAAACGCCAGCTAGGAGAAGAGTAGGCAATTGTTACCATGTAAATATGTTGAAGGAGTATGTGTAAGTAGAAATGATGATCGGCAGTTGCCAAAACCAGTGTGTTCGAAGTCTTTAACGATAGAAAAGACACCGGATGACAAGCATAGATTTGAAGGTTCAAAATTCAACATGATGACAAGCAGCATGACTATACAATCAAATTGCAAAATTCAGATGTGCTCAAAAGATTTGGAATACAAAAACTAGGCAGATCTTTCAGAAAATCAACAGTGTGAATCAAGCAGTTGATCTTGAATTTGAAGATAGTTGTCATACTGTCTCGTTAGAAAAACCACTGATGATTACCTGATTTTGATGTGGGTGATTGTGCACCAATAAAACAGAACCCTTAACAGAGTAAATTACTATGAGAAAGAACAATATCAACAAAGAGGATCGAGGACCTAGTTGGCAAACAATTAATTGAAATCAAGCAAAAGGAATGAGAGTTCCCCATGTATTTTGGGTCCAAAACCTGATGGTTCCATTAGGTTTGTGACGACTTCAGAAGGGTAAATCAATGTTCAAAATGTTCATTTTACACTACTCGTATTGATGATGGGCATTGACAAAAGTGGAAATTCAAAGTATGTAAGCAAGTTTGACCTTAAAAGGGTTTTGCAGAGGTTCCCCTACTGATCGTGCGAAAGAAATTTCAGCATTTTGCACCCCGGATTGGCCTTTTTAAGTATAGGGTTATGCCGTTCGGAAGGAAAAACGCAACCGGCAACCTTCCAAAGAAAGGTAATCCTCATATAGTTGCTGACATAGAAGGCTGTGAAGCCTATGTTGATGAGTGATTGTCTACAGCGTCTTGGGAACAAAACATTGGGGTAGATCCATCCACTGTTCAGAAGTTGTCTGAAAACAAATTGACTGTCAATTTGGTCAAGAGTGAGTTTTGCCATGCCCAATGTCGTATTTAGGCCATTAGTAGGTAAGGCAAGGTCAAGCCTGTTAAGGCTAAAGTTTGAAGCAAATGAGAAGGTCCCAAACCTAGTAATAGAAAGAACTTCAGCGATGCTTAGGTATGCGCTGGAGATGGACAGGAAGTTTTGTCAAACTTTTTCAGATATTGCCAGTCCTTGACAAATATGCTAGCCAAAAACGTCAAAATTTGTTTGGTCGCAGGAAGTGAAATAGTTTCCAGAAAATCAAAGCCATAACTGATTAGGAACCCAGTTTGATTGCACCTGACTTTTAGAACCAATTCAAGTTGGCCATAGATGCCAGTGACGTAGGGTGTGGTGGAGTTTCTTATGCAAGAAGGAGAAGACGGAATAGACCACCCTATTCGTATTTTCTAAAGAAATTTAACAAGAAACAAAGAAAATTACTACTATTGAGCAGGAGTGTCTTGCTTGCATTTTGGCATTAGGGCTGTTTGATGATATTTGGGCACCACAGTGCACCCTGTGTTGTTTTCACAGAATCACAACCACTTCAACGTCATCGCAACGGATTGAAAACAAGAATCATAGGTTAGTGAGTGGTAGTTTGACCTTGCCAGAGTACAACCTAGACAGCAGACACATCAAGGCAAAATAGATTAATGTGATGGGCTGAGCCTTATCCAGAATGTTGTAGTTTAGTTAGTCAGAAACCTAGTAAAGCTTTTAACAGGAGAATGTTAGATTGTAAATAAACTATGTCTATGAAGTTAGAATAGTGAGAGCCTTAAATAGAGTTATAGAAAGTTGCTTTTCAATCCAAAACTTTCCTTTCTTTAAGGGGGAGGGTGTTTTTACAGCCCCCAGAATTAGCAATGATTTATTTCACTTTGAGTAAATTAAGTCATTAAATTAGCACAAAAATATTGTAAAGTATCTAAATAATGTAATACAAAATATTTACCTGGTTGCTGTGCATAAATGCGTGTGGGAAGCAAATAGAATGCAAACAAAAAACAAAAAACAAAAAAAAAAAAAAAAAAACATAAAAAAAAAAAAAAACAAAATAAAACAAAACCAAACAAATAATACATAACACAACCAAAATAAAAAAAACCACAACCATATAAAAAAACAAAACAAACAAAAAAAAAAAAAATAAATACAAATAAATTTAAATAAAAAAAACAAAAAAAAAAAATCATTAAAAAAACAAAAAAAAAAAAAAACAAAAAGTTTTTTAAAACAAAAAATCAATCAAAAAAAACAAAAAAAAAACAAAAATAAAAAAAAAAAAAAAAAAAAAAAAAAAAGAGAAAAAAACAAAAAAAGTATAAAAAGTAAAAAAAAAAAAAAAATAAAAAAAAAAAAAAAAAAAAAAAACACAAAATAAAATAAAAAAAAAAAAAAAAAAAAAAAAAAAAAAAACAAAAAAAAAAAAAAAAAAAAAAAAATTTAATAAAAAAAAAAAAAAAAAAAAAACAAAAAAACAAAAAAAAAAAAAAAAAAAAAAAAAAAAAAAAAAAAAAAAAAAAACAAAAAAAAAAAACAAAAAAAAAAAAAAAAAATAAAAAAAAAGTAAAAAAACAGAAGATCTCAGAAGAGCTCAGAAAAGCGGGGAAAACCTTTGGACTGTAACTGAAATTAGTGATATCATTAGAATGTGCTCCACTGAACTTCTCTGACTCATAGGTGGACGCACTGCTGATAATTAGCACAGTCAGGAGTAGAGGCTAGAGCATCCCAATCATACAGTAAATGTGAAAGGTAGAGGCATTTCCAGCCTTCATGACATAATGGACTATATGTAGCACATGACTCATACAATCGAGAGGACAAGATCCTTCTAGAATTGTTTGAGAGGATAAATACAGCTCTGGTGAGAGAAGATGAGGCAGAGTATCACAACTTCATTACTCCAAGGGGGAGTTAATACCATCAGCATCCAAGTCTATTGACAGAGTTTCCACGTTGACAGCGACGTAAACGCATCAAATATTAGTCTGCTTGTAGTGGACATTTCATAGTAGTCTCAGCCTCCATAGTTCGTCCGGAGTGTAGCGTCTTCGGTTTTGTATTCAGTGGCTCTTGAGTTATCCAAGGATAACAAGCTACAGCCACTTGTGGACTTTATATTTAGTCGAACTCCGAGCATCGGGAGTGGTCATTAGGAGCTTTTGGTTTCTTTCAGTAAGGGACAAGTCGTCCGTGGACACGTCCCACTATTGGAAAGTGACGTTTTGCTCTGGAATATTCGCCCGGACTCTTTGCAAGTTCTGAATCTTAATAGTAATGTCGCGGCACACACCAGTAGGAAGTTAGTAGTTCATTAACAACTCTATTATAGATGAATCTTTGAGTATTGATGATACTATGATGTTTGATTAGTAATTTGATTTGGACACACAATTAAAATAAAGTACTTTGTTTTTTACAAATTTGTAATAAAGTTCACAGTGGATTGCTCTAGGTATTCAGGAGTTTGAATCCGTTAGTTTAGAGGTGCAGTTTTGGGCATTGCAGTCAAGGTGACCGTAACAGATCAATATTTTTTTTTTTTTAACCTCCAACGAGGTGCTTTTGCCTACCGCTAGTCTGTGGGAAATCCTGTAGGTTTAACGTTCACCTATCTGAACATGTACAACAACGCTAGCCGCTTAGCAAAGGACACAGTCAGTACAGGGGTTCTACTAGCGCAAGTATTTCCTATGGAATCCTTGAAACGGTTTATTGGGCCCCCCCCCCCCATGAAACTGAACAACAGTACAATCGGTGTAAAAACGACCAAACCCAAATCAAACAAAGCAAAATCTGCAACACAAGCCCGTATTATAGTTTACATGTGAATGTATGCCAATTCAATTCCATGACGCCAATATATATGCACCGTTAGGGGCAATATATTTTGACATGAGGAAAATTCTTTTGAAGTTACGTTCTGTAGTATTTATTTAGTAATTACATCTCTCTCTCTACTTAATTCTATCTCTAGTTTTATTATCAAAATTTTTGTTTTCGCCACCACTGCCAACATGCAATATGGGTGCTGTTTTGCACTGTTCGGTTAGATCTATTCGACACTATAATTGTTCTAGATGTTTTCGTGTCTTCCGGGAAAATGTAATTAGGGACTTTTACCTACACTGTTTAAAAATACAGTGCAATTGAAAGGAAAATCTGTAAAAAAAAATTACCTTATTTGGCTGTAATTTGGATAATACAGGAAAGACTGATAAAAATTTTATGTCCGAATATTTCAGGCTGCTCCAAGGATTATGGGATGTCCAACACGTCCGTTATCACTCCGAAATTTGTAGTGTGCAGGCGTTTATGCTCGATTTTAACGGGTAAGCAAAACATTATTCTATACACCTAGCTATGACAAATCTATCAAGTTATCCGAATTAAGTACTAAGTTTCGATTGGTACATGCGGCAAGGAAAATCAGTACACTATTTGTTCCCACGTGAGGTGCATTTGGACGCGGCCCCCTCTGGCTTCACGCTGTGGCTTCAGTGTTTCCACCCCCAAGACTTGTTCCATTTCGTATGCCCAATCTCCTCCATTTATTCCTCTCCAGAGTACCCGCCCTCCCTTCAACCCAATATACCAGACCTTTTCCTCCTTTCTTCGGTTTCCCTAGTACTCCGTTTGTTTGTGTACACTATTTGTACACTTTTCCATGTTCTCATTCTGGTTTCATTTCCCATGTTTTGCCCCCCCCTTTCCCTCAGTGTCCCGATTTTTCGTTTCCCTTTCTCTGTTATAGACTTTGCCACTGTCCTTTGTTTATTCTTCAAACAAATGTAAATTTAAAGTATATGCACCTGCAACAAAAATTGTTGATATGCCTTCTAAGTTAGGGTGTTCGCAGTGCTTGTTATCTACACACGTTCACAATATCTGTAACTACCTACAAAATCTTATGTTTTGAGTGTTTCGATACATTTAATGTTTACTAGTTCTACTGTAAATTTACGCTAATTGTTTGTCGAATCTTTAAGATTTTCCTGTAAAATTTATAGGATGTTTTGCAGTGTAATTTTGTATTTTAAGGACGGTGACCAATTTAACCCGAGCTATGCTCTGTTGGTCTCTTACCCACCATGATATTTTGCATTTTCTTCTAGTACATAAAGAACCATACTTGATTCTTTGTGTAATACTGCTGCCATTGTAAAATACAGCGTGAGTAAAAAAAAAAAAAGTATACACTTCTTGATAGTGTGATATTCCATGTGACTAATGTTCATGAAAGGGTTGTAACATATGAATTAGAATAATCCTCCTGCATGATTTTGATAAAAAATTATGGGGTTATGGTGCATGGATGACTGCACATGGGACAATTACAGAAACCTTGTCCAGTTGTGATTGCGCTAATTAAGCCATAGATAGCAAAAAGAGATGAAAACATCACCGATTAGAACCAGTTTGTTTCGTGGTGTACACAGGCCATAAATGGGTTCAAATGTATGCTTCAAAGAGCCCATGGCAAAAAAAGTTGACGCAAGTCCCAATGTGTCCATTTTCTTAAATTATCCGTGTGCGGGTAATCCATGAACCCTACACCAATAAAAATTTGGTCCATAGGATTTTCCTCCCCCACTCTCTATTTCATCTCTCTCTCTCTCTTAATCCTACAATATCATTGTCTACAAATTGCAAAAATGTCAGTTAGAACATGTAAGATGAGGGTTAAAGGAGATAACCATAATAATAAGGTATATCTAGGTTGGGGCTCAAAGACATGCTTAAAGCACACAAGCCTATCAGACTTAGGGACGGCGGTTCATTATTTATGCGGGGGGGAGGAAATGGAGGATTTAAAACTTTTTTTCGGCAAAAAAAAAATCGCGTTCCCTCGCTTCCGTCAAAAATATAAAAATCACACTAACAATTGATCCTGCTGATTCCCCATTTAAAATTCACGTTCCCCTCTCTCAGTTGATGAAAAATTTCACGTTCCCCTTCCTACATTTTTTTCGGGTTACCCCCTCAAATAATCATCCATTCCCGATGGCCGTAAATAATGAACCCACCCCTTGAGATAGTAATATTCCCCATAACAACTTCCCAGGTTTCGCTTGGGTCGACGAGAGGGGATTGAAAAAGTATCTTGCCCAGGAACAAGCACGTTGACCACAGTGGGGATCGAACATTCAAGATTTTAAACGGTTCTAATGATCACGGGATCCTGGCAAACTTTTCCCCACTAGACCACCACGTGCCCTCAAAATTGCATGAAATAATGTAATATAAGCGTTGTGATGCCGTACTAATTATACTCAATAAGTGCTCCTCAGTTCCTGAGAAGAAATACGTTTTTACACCCTGGTCACTTTCATCTACTAGTAACCAAGTAGACCTACTATTTATGTCCTCACAACCCCCACCCCACCCGGGGGGTGGGGTGGGGGGGGGGGGGGGGGTGGGGGGGGGGGTGGATATTTGGGGGGGGGGGGGTTGGGGGGGGGGGGGGGGGCTGGCAAAGGAATAATTGAATTTAAGTTCCATTATTTAAGATTAACTAAGGTGACAGAGGCGTGTTCAAGTACGCCACATCAAGGGAATGGCAAAGGACAGCAGTTCTGACAGAATCGTGAATAATACTCCAGGGACGCATAGGTTTTTCAGCATCTTGGAGGTTCAGAACATGGGGTATCGGAGAGAGAGTAAGGCTGGCATCAAGTTGCCTTAGTTTGGCTTATTTGTCTCTAAAAGGTATGTATGCATGTGTATGTGTGTATGTCGATGTATGTAAGGGAGGGAGGGATGTATGGAGGGGTGGATGTAGGGAGGTAGGTCTTTTGTGTGTGTGGGGGAAGGGGTGTGCGTGTGTATGTGTGTGTATTGTATGTATTATGTATGTATGTATGATGCGGTGTATGTATGAGTGTGTACTGTATGGATCGTGTGTATGTTTGTATGTGCATGTATGATGGTAGACACGGGTGCATGTGAGTGTATGTAGTGGGTATGTATGTATGTTATGTTGGTTATAGCGTGTATGTGTGGGGTGTGTCCATTTTGGTGGAGTGTTCCACTTAACTTCAAGCTTAAAGGAGATAGGTCCGAGTACATTCAACGTAGCAACAATGATACATCTACGTCATTCAAAGGTTACCCACATAGGTCAAAAGGTGTCATTGTGTGTCAGTTAAATCCAGTGATCGTACAAGCAGGGCAGGGAGACTTTTGGTTAGAAACCGGAGCCTCGTTAGCTTGTTGAGTTTAACCTTTTCAACCTTCTCCAATGTTTTAATTTTAAAAAAAAAATTCAATCCACACGATTTCATAAAAGTTTACCCTATGACATCTGCACATGTAAGTTGACTAGTTCTTATTTGAAGTATTGTATAAGGATTGTCAGAACGTTTGCATATTAACTGAAGCTAACTGAGTTTGTTTTCTTTTAATGTGATGGCTGCTGCTTATCAGGAATAGTGTAGTAGGTCAGCAAACAAGTAAAGCTAATTTTAAATAGGAGATGTTACATTGGTAAAAATAACAACTAGTATATGAAGTTTAAGATAGGGAGAGCCTTAAATAGGTTACGAAAGTTTGAATTTTCAATCAAATTTCTTTCTTATAGGGGGAGGGTGTTACCAGCCCCCAAGAATATTAGCAAGGATTATTTCACTTTGAGTAAGATTAAGTCATAAATAGCACATAAAATATTTGTAAATAATCTAAAATAATGATACAAATAATATACCTGGTTTGTGGGCAGACCTGGTGTGTGTAAAGCAAATAGAATTGAAACAGAAGATCTCAGAAGAGACTCAGAAAAGCGGGGAAACTCTGGAATGTCCTGAACTTAGTGATTTCAATAGAATGTGCTCCACTGAACTTCTCTGAATCATAGGTGGCGTATTGCTGCATAATTACACAGTCAGTGAGTAGTTGCTATGAGATCCCAAATTCTATAAGTACAGTGGAATGGTAGAGGCATTTCCAGACTCATGACATAATGGGCTATATATTTAACACCATGACTTATAGAGAGGGACTAGATCCTTCTAGAATTGTTTGAGGGGATATATAAAGCGCTGGTGAGAGAAGATGAGGCAGAGAATCACAACATTATTAATCCAATGGAGTTAATACCATCATGAACTCCCAACGTTCTTAGCAGAGTTGCCAAGTTGACAGCGACAGTATCGCAGTAAATATAGTCTCTGTAGTGGACATTGTCATAGTGTCTCAGCCCAGTAGTTTCGTCCGACGGTGTAGCCGTCGTCGGTGTTGTATTCCGTGGCCTCTGAGTAATCCAAGGGATAAACAAGATAAAGCACTTTTGGACTTGTATATGTTAGTCGACCTCCGAGCTTTCGGGAGTCAATAGGAGCTGGTTTTCTTCAGTAAGGACAAGTGTCGTGGACACGTCCCACTTTTGGAAAGTGAAGTTTGCTCTGGAATATTCGCCATGACTCTTTGCAAGTTCTGAATCTTAATCGTAATGTCGCGGCACACACAGGTAGTAAGTTTAGTATGTTTCATTAAACCACTTTATTATAGATGAATCTTTGATTATTGATGATACCTAATTGATGTTTGATGAATAATTTGATTTGACACACAATTAAAATAAATTACTTTGTTTTAAAATTGTAATCGTTCACAGGTATTGTTAGTTATTACAGGAAGTTGAATCCGTAGTTTAGAGGTGGTTTTGGCCTTGGTAAGTTGACCGCACCATGATTCAATATTTTTTTTTTTTTTAACCTCCAACGAGGGTTGCTTGTTCCACGCTATTTTCTTTGGACATCCTGGTAGGTTAACGTCTCACCTATCTGAACATGTACAACAACGCTGCCGCTAGCAAAGACACACAGTCATTCACAGGGTCTCCCTAGCGCAATGTATTCCTATGGAAATCCTTGAAAACGGTTATTGGGCATGAAATTGAACAAGTACCATAGGTAAAACGACCAAACAACCAAAGCAAACTTCCAAGCAAGGCCCGCATTATAGTATACATGTGAATGGATGCCAATTCAATTCCATTGACGCCAAATATATGCACCGTTAGGGCAATATATTTGACATGAGAAATTCTTTTGAAAGGCAGTCATGTAGTTATTTATTTAGTAAGACTATCCTCCTCTACTTAATTCTATCTCTATTATTTATATCAAAATTTGTTTTCGCCACCAACTGACAACATGCAATGTGTCTGTTTGCACTTGTCGGTTATAATCTATTCGACAAGCGGTATTGTCTAGAGTTTTCCTGTAGGACAATGTAAATAGGCCGTTTACATACAGGTTAAAATACAGTGCCCCCCCCCCCCCCCCCCCAATTAAGTAAAACCTGTAACAAAAAATTACATTATTTGGCTGTAATTTGGATAAATACAGGAAAGTACTGTAAAGTTTATGTTCCCAATATTCAGGCATATCATGACAAAATTTAAAAATGAAGCTTTCATGTCGAATTTTAACGAGTAACAACCTTTATTTATCACCGAGAATATTCAATTATACGATTAAAGTACTAATAATTTACAGGGAAAATACTGGACAGCATTCGTCCCAAAAAAACCCGTAAAAATACAAGCTTGTTACAGGTTTCAATCAAATTACGTATATTGTACAGTTTGATGTAATACAGTTTACACACCAAACTGTAAAATTTTTACAGATATGCACTGCAAAAAAATGTGGATAGGCCTACTAAGTTAGGGTGTGTCGCATGTGCTTTTTACTTACACGACGTCCAAGATTTGTAATAACTCAACCAAATTATTTAGTTTTTGGAGTTTTCGATTACATACTGGTTACAAAAAAGTATTACTGTAAATTTTACGCCAATTTGTTGTCAGAATGCTCAGGATTTTTCCGTCAAAGTCTAGTATTTTTTGCAGTGGAATTTTGTATTTTAAGTTAAGAGGTGACCATGTGTACCCCGAGTGCTAGGCTCTGTTGGTCTTACCACCATGATTTTTTGTCTTTCTTTTCTATTACATAAACCCATACTTGATTCCTATTGTGTAATACTGATGCCATTGTAAAATACAGCGTGAGTAAAAAAAAAAAAAAGTATACACTTCCTTGATAAGTTGTGATATTCCATGTGACTAATATTTTCATGAAGGGTTGTAACATATGAATAGAATACATCCTCCTGCATCTTTTGATACCAAATTTATGGGGTTATGGTGCATGGATGACTGCACATGGGACAATTACAGAAACCTTGTCCAGTTGTGATTGCGCCAATTAAGCCATAGATAGCAAAAAGAGATGAAACATCACACGATTCGAACCAGTGATTTCGTTGTGTACACAGGCCATAAATGGGTCAATGTATGCTTCAAAGAGCCCATGGCAAAAAAGTTGGCCCAAGTCCCAATTTGTCCATTTTCTTAAATTACTCCGTGTGCGGTCATCCATGCACCTACACCCATAAATTTGGTCCATAGGATTTTTTCTCCCCCACTCTCTATTTCTCTCTCTCTCTCTTAATCCTACAATTTCTTTGTCTACAAATTTGCAAAATGTCAGTTAGAACATTGTAATATTGAGGTCAAGATATAACCATAATAATAAGGTTATATCTAGGTGGTTGCTCAAAGACATGCCTTACAAGCACACAAGCCTATCAGTACTTAGGGAGCGGTCATTATTTATGCCGGGGAGGGGAGGAAATGGAGGATTTCAACTTTTTTTCGACAAAAAAAATCGCGTTCCCCCTCGCTTCCGTTCAAAAAATTCACACTCCCCCCTTGATCATGCTGATTTCCCCATTTAAAAGTTCACGTTCCCCTCTCTCTAGTTGATGAAAAATTTCACGTTCCCCCTCTCTCTTACAATTTTTTTTTCGGGTTCCCCCCTCAAATCATCCATTCCCCCCTGGCGTAAATAATGACCCTTATAACTTCCCAGGTTTCGCTTGGGTCGACGAGGGGATTGAAAAGTATCTTGCCCAGGGACACAAGCACGTTGACCACAGTGGGGCTCGAACTCAAGATTTTAACGGTCTAATGATCACGAGTCCTGCGCTTTTCCACTAGACCACACGTGCCCTCAAAAATTGATGAAATAATGTCATATAAGCGTATGTGAATGCTTACTAATTATCTCAATAAGTGCTCCTCGAGTTCCTGAAGAAGAAATACGTTTTTACACCCTGGTCACTTTCATCTACTAGTAACCAAGTAGACCTATATTTATGTCCTACCGGCTGGCAACGGAATTGAATTTAAGTTCCATTGTATTTAAAGATTAACTAAGGTGACAGAGGCGTGTTCAAGTACGTCACATCAAGGGAATGGCAAAGGACAGCAGTCTGACAGCATCGATGACTACATCATCCAGGGAAGCATCAGGTTTCAGCATCTGGATTCAAGCAACATGGGTTATCGGAGAAGAGAGGTAAGGGCTTGCATCAAGGTCTGCCTTTAGTTTGCTTATTTGTCTCTCAACATGTATGTATGTATGTATGTATGTGTGTATGTATGTATGTATGTATGTATGTATGTATGTATGTATGTATGTATGTGTGTATGTATGTATGTATGTATGTATGTGTGTATGTATGTATGTGTGTATGTATGTATGTGTGTATGTATGTATGTATGTATGTATGTATGTGTGTATGTATGTATGTGTGTATGTATGTATGCGTGTGTATGTATGTATGTGTGTATGTATGTATGTATGTATGTGTGTATGTATGTATGTATGTATGTGTGTATGTATGTATGTTATGTGTATAGCGTGTATGTGTGTGTGTGTGCCATTTTGGTTGAAGTTTTTCCACTTAACTTCAGCTTAAAGAGGATAGGTCCAGTTACATTCAACGTAGCACAAATGATACATCTAGCGGTCATGTCAAAGTTTACCCACATAGGTCAAAAGGTCATTGTGTTTCAGTTAAATCCAGTGATCGTACAAGCAGGGCAGGGAGACTTTTGGTTCGACAACCGCCTCGTTAGCTTGTTGAGTTTAACCTTTTCAACCTTCTCCAATGTTTTAATTTTAAAAACATTCAATCACACACGATTTCAAAAGTTTACCCTCTGACATCTGACATGTAAGTTGCTAGTTCTTATTTGAGTATTGTATAAGGATTGTCAGAACGTTTGCATATTAACTGAAGCTAACTGAGTTTGTTTTCTTTTAATTTTGATCCTTACCATTTATCTTGTCGAAAGGTCACCAATAAAAGGTCTTTGAATAATTGTCTCTTTAATTGGATGAAGTAAAAGAAAACATATTCTCATGTTGACACATAAATTGAACACCACCATTGCTCATACACCCTTTTCGTATTTGCCACATCCTGACCTGAAGCGGCGCGCCTATTAAAGTCTGACTCAGAGATTTCGAAATATTATTTTTTTTGTGTAATAATGAAAAATAGTCAACTAGAACTAAAGATAGTAAACTAAAATGCACAATTCCGAAATTTGAGATGAATCGGATTTTTGTTTTGATGCATTTATGTGTAGTATTACGTCCCATAGGATACTGTGTATAACAAAAATTCCGGATCCGGAATTTTATAACAAAGTTGTGATTTTCTATATGAAGGAATTCGATTTAAGCTTAGCATTTCACACAGTGATTAGTATATGGACAAGCATTATGTACATGCAAAAAACATTTTTTCCCTCCTCAGGAAATCTCTGAGTCGGCCTTTAATTTCTGGACGGTCACGTCGGGCCTACCTCTCAAAGCGAGCGTAATATCTCTCTTTGCTTATATTTTAAAAATGAGACGAAAGAGATACATTGCGCTGTCCTTGAAATAAGCCAGGACGTGCCCCCCCCAAAAAACCTCCCGTATCAGGCCAGGATGTAACAATTACGGAAAAGGTGTATTACCCTGCACTGACCTCTACACATGGATAGCGGGTCTGAGTCGCCGATTGAAACATCAGGAAGTTGGTTTTTGACCTATACAATATGGCGGGAAACAATGCATACACCTTGTCAAACAATAGAACATCTGTGTGAAATATGTGCGCCAGAAGGTGTTTGCATTGTTTCCGCCATATTGTATAGGTCAAAACCAACTTCCTGTTGTTTCATTCGGCGACCATTCAACTGTGCGGCAGCCTGCCATCCATGTGTAGAAGTCAGTGGTATTATCCTTTCTCTCTTAACAATTAGAAACATGTCTGCAGTTCATTGTAGTGAAAGAAGATGACGACCGTGCACAAACACTGCAGTTTATCACAAAGACATGGGACTTGGGAGACCCGAAACTTGTTATCACTCTAGTTGGTGGATACCGAGGAATAAAACATATCACATCAAGAGTGAAGAAAATATTTCTGCGAGAGTTGGTAAATGCAGTACTCAGCACAGGTAAGATCTAAGCATTTCATTAATGCTAAAAAGACCCGGAAAATTATAAGATTTAGGGATTTTCGGTTTGATTTTAGGCGATACTATGCACATAGAGCACACATGTCATCCAGTGGATAAAGCGCCCGACCTGCACGCCAAAGGTTGTGGGTTCGAGTCCAGCTGTAGCCAATGTGTTTGCCCTTGAGCAAGGCGCTTTACCTCAATTTAAGCTTCTCTAACAAGGTTTGTATAAATGGGTACCGGTGTAAAGAAACTGAGTGTCCTCCATGAGAGAGTGTCCTAGCTACCAGCCGCTACCATAGCAACATGTACGGAATAAACCGTGACCTTGTAGACGAGGCCATTTGGGTATAGTGCTGAAACAAGTGATGCATACAGCACTCAATGGAGAACACAATAGACAGATGGGTGGTAGGACACTCAGTCATGCGGACACTGTATATATGACACCGGCGTCATGAAATACAGTGTCCGTGTGCCTGAGTGTTCCAACGGCCATTTGCCTATTGTGTTCTCCATTGAGTACGTACGCCATCATTTTGTTGGGGCCAATGTACCCAAATTTGGCCCGTTCTTACCTCATTGAACATGGTAGGTAGGACACTCTCTCATGGGGACACTCAGTTTCTTTATAATACCGGCATTATTCATTGTTGGGAAGGGATCAGACTCGCTCTAGAGGAGCTGTCGCGATCCCCCAACAGCAATATTACAATAAAGTCTGGCCCAATCGCTTCGTAGGAGAGAAGGACACTCCGTTCCTGTATTTACAGGTCAGTACGCTATGGTAAACGACTTATAAATAACACACTGAAAGGCAATGGACTTGTGAGTTTAAAGGGATTTATTGGTATGAATCTATCGGCACATATATATAATGCAATATCCCAAAATATGACGTACCAGATGGTTTTCATGGTCATTGGAGTATTCCTTGCGAAGAAAACACAATTTTCACGCTTAACTTTCGAAACAGTAGACGATTTAATGAAGCCGCCATGTTTGTTATTTACGCTATCGTTTTGCCACAAGCCATGTTTAGTCTTTCACACCAATTGAAAGATGATCGGTGGTTAGTCAAGTTCTGGCCTGTATGAAAGACTATCGCGTTTACTTTTAACATTGAAATTGATACGTTTTATTTAGGGATATTTCATTATATATGTGCCGATAGATTCATACCAATAAATCGCTTTAAAGGTGCAACGAGATATTTCGCATATCAGGTATCGCTAAAAAAATGAAAGTACTGATTTTTGCCCTGATGTAAAGCTTTCCATCACAAATAACGCCATCTGAAAGGATTAAGGTGAGAAATGCTTATTTGGTACAAAAATTGTGATATTTCTAATTTCGTATAGGAGCAAATACGAAATTCAGCCTATGTTTTACATTGAAATATATGCAAATCAAAATCGCCTTTTTTCTCTCTGTTAAGACATTTCTGTAGCCAAATACAAAATAAGAAATCTATTGAGTGTCTAATCTATATGAAATTACTTTGCACCTTTAAAAACAGTCTATGCTCGCAAAGTTAATATCTGACGAGATGCGCAACAGTACATCATGCTATTAGGGTTAAATCAGGTGGTGGCGGTCAAGCCTCATTCATTATAGCAACTCACCAAAAATGTCAAAAGAAATTGCAGCAATACGGAGTGCAAACCACAAACCAATTTGGGTGCTTTGATGTGGGTCGGAAATGGGTGTTACCTTGACCCACATACGACCTCGTCCTCGTTCGTTCTTCATACAAAAAAAAAAAAAAAATCAGAAATAACCATCCAGTGGAGTTGATTCTTCAACTCCAACGGTTTTGGAATAAGAAATTTTTCCTTGACAACATAATTATAAAACATTCAGAATTTTTCGTCAAGATTTCGCTTTTACGTGTTAAACCAATGGCGACGTCTGAAATTTGGATGTCTTAGCCGCCCTCCCTTGGGTTAAATGTTGATATTTTGTAAGGCTATAGTTGTTACTGCAGGCAGCACTTTATCGTTCAAATTTAGTAGGCTACTTTACAAAAAGCAAGAATGCAAGAGACTAATCGCAATAATCGTGACATCCATTGTCTACACTCCAAAAATGTTGAGTAAAAAAGGTCACAGCTCTCAATGTTGAGTAAAATCTTAGTCAAAGTTGAGTAAACCTTACACAAAGCTTAGTATATTTTACCCAACAATGACTAAGATTTAGTCAACAATGAGTAAGGTTTACTCAACTTTGACTAAGATTTTACTCAACATTAACAGCTGTGTCCTTTTTACTCAACATCAGTAAAATAATTTTTTACAGTGTATTTTGTTCCGAAAATAGCATACTGCCCTCCACAAAACTGACGACAAGAACTGACAACCTTTAATAATAGTTTCACTTCCAACATGAGTGTATATCTTTAAAATAACGACACATTACAGTGACAGGAGGAGATTTTTTAGGATACGAATTTCTCTCAAATTTCACTGGATCGGTTGAAGACCACATACCGAGAACGTTTCCAAGGTTTATTGGACAATAGAAAACCGCAAATCTTGTTTTGAACTTGCCTGCTATCGTAATCGTTCCCCGTAGAAAACCATGCTTTGACTTTCTGTCGTGCACGACAGAAACTACTAAATCATCATCTTATTACATAAAGACGGCGTATTCTGCTTATTCACTTCAGGTGTGATCTAATGGTAAGTATTCCAAATATGTAAAAAACCGGGGTTCGATAAAAATTGGGGGCGCTTCATTCTGGAAATCTCCTCATGTCACTTTATGGTTCATATCTATTTCAGGAGCATGGCTTACCACAGGAGGTTTGCACTCTGGAATGACCAAAGATGTTGGCGAAGCTTTACAAGACTATGCCATCGGTAGAGCAATGGCAGAGCACAGGAGTGTAATTGCCATTGGTATTGCACCACTTTCTATGCTCAAGCACAAGCAGGAACTCAATCAATCTGGCCAGGTAAGACAATGCAGTAACAATAGCTACACTATTTTGTTATACACGAATCCGGTGTGGCAGGAGATATGGTCCAGCGGACTCCAGTCCGCCTACAACGGTAAAGAATAGGTTCAGTTGAATCTTTACGCAACATTATTTTCACGCTGTCGTCTATGAAGCCCGTTGTCGTTTATGGAGCCCGGACTATGGCTCCTGGCGGACTATATCTGCTTTCACATCGGTTTTTCAACACCTTGCCATGGCTGGGGACTTCCCGCTTGAATTCACCCAAATGTGAAGTTTTAAATAAAAAGCGCGAATTTGAATCGTACGAAGCCAAGCATGGTGCAGACGTACAAAAGAATTGGGAAGGGATTTTCGATTCAATTCCGGTCATTACCTGGCTGGTCGGATATTTCTATAATTAAACAAAATGTGCAACAATATTAGCTTCTTGAAGTAATTCCGCTTTCATGGTACTCTTTTATAGTGCCCTAGATCTAGGTGTGTTTAATATCGGTGACATATTTTCATACGATCTTTTGTTTTCGAGTTACCGTTGTTTGAAATTTTAGCCAATCAGAGGTCCTACGTAGTTACCATGGCAACCAGAACAATATTTTACACATTTTCGAAACTTCTCAAAACGGGCTTCAATGTGACATATGGCACGAACACGTCTTTCTGGAACATTGAGTGAATTAATCTCAAAGTTCCTAATAACTGAATCAACAGATGAAATTTAAACACTGACCAAATAGGAACAGACTAGAATTTGGCAGTTCTCGGCTTTCGCGCTCACTACATTCAAAAAATATAAGCTGTGGGCCGCTCCATAAAAAAGTTTACATTTTAGTGACACATACACACACACACGTCCACACACACACATACATACACACGCACACGGATTGCAAAGTGGTCCTGCCAGCTATGCCCACAAAAAGGTAGCAGTAATTTTGACTTCAGGATACATAAAAACATAGATACAAACGATCAGTAAACAGAAACAGTTCCTGTACATCTTTATTGGAAAACAGAAGCCGCAGCAACCTGGGATTGTGTTTCGTACAGTTTATCAATGTTGATGCCTGCCACCATGCTTTTGATCTTCGGTCATGTATAAATTACGCCAAACTCATATTAATGTTGCCAGGGAAATCGATCTTAAAAGGCTTCAAGGCTGGACAATAAAGCAGCGAGTTTGGTGTTGGAATGTGGACGAAGCAAAAGTTAGTCTTAAAATGGGGACGTGAGAAGGGGAAAAATGGGGAACGAGAGAAGGGGAAGGAAAAAAGAAGGTGAAAAATATGGAGAAAGAGAAGGAACGGGGAAGGAGAAGAGAAAAGAGAGAAAAAAGGGGAAGGGAGAAGGGAAAAGAGAGAAAGAAAAGAAAAGGGAAGGAGAAGAAAGAGAGAAGAAATAGGGAAGGAGCAGGGCAAAATTGGCAAAGGGTTAGCAGTAGTATAATGTATCCCCCGCCCCCCCCCCCACCTTCAGAATTTCGAACCGGGTGGAAAAAACATATGGGCCTACCTGGCGAGCTTAGCGAGCCGGAAAAAATTAGGGACAATTCTTGCTTGCCCCCCTGGATGCTCAGGTCTGGAACGCCGGTGTGATATGACTTGTTTACTAAGCATAAAGCTGTGTCAGGCCTTTTATGTGATCGGTCCTTATCGTTTTAAAACCAACTCCCAATTAGGGCATTAGAGGTGGTTGCCATCCACCTGTGTTTTCAAAAAACGGCCCGGCTCAAACAAACACTTAGTCATTTCCCGACCGCTCTTTAAAATACAATTTGAAAGGATTTAGAATTGTTTTATTTGATAAATTTGTGTTCTTTTCTTCATGTAAATTTGCTCTATTTTTTTAATCTTATGCCTTGTAATGGGTTGAGTTCCGCTCTGTAGTGCACCATATAAAGATTCATGTATTTATTATCATTATATTAATTATTATCATTTTTTGCGGATCGCGCTAAAGATCGTCCAAATGATGTACGCCAGTGGCAATAGACCCTAATCACACGCATTTCATAGTTAATGATGATTGATGATATGGCTACACGAAAAGCACAGCAACAAAAAAATTTCTGAAGGGCGATTGGCGTAAACAAGGGTCGAAGGCACAAGCAGTAAGTCCAGGATTACATAATAAACGGTTTTACCGCCAGTTACAGCTGCAAACGTAACAAACTACAAATTAATATGACCAAGATATAAATCGATGTTTTGTTTTAAATTTTTTTATTTAAAACAGGCAAAAATTCGAAAAATACTTATTAAAAATATATGAAGCACTGCGCATAAACTTATGAAATACGTGATTGTGACGTTTCGTTTAACATTAAATCTGCATCTTTTTTTAAATCTGAGAACTATAACGCTTTTATATTACGAGTAACAGATATTTTCGAAAAGATGTTATTTTCAAATATCAGTTGATTCTGATGGTGCGTTTAATGTTATGAGCAAAGTGGCCGTCATTCCAGTCCGGGTCGAGCAGAATTAGAAATTTCTTCTGGAGTGAAATATCTTCTAAAACTGAGCCTAATAATATGAATTTACAACACCAAAATTCCATCTATCTATAATATACGTCTAAGCCCTATTTCTTTCATCATTATCAAATTGTGCTTCTTTGTTCAACTGTCAATATTTTGTTACGAAAGCGGTCAGAGACCGTTATTTTGTAAACCTATGAATATTAATCACACCGTTATTTTTCCGAAGTGGTATCTGGACACTTCCGGAGAGAAAACTAAAGGTCTGATGAATATTCATGTGACTAACAATAATAGGACAATTGAACAAAGGAAAATTCTAGAGAAACACCTCAACCTCAGGTGGTACCACATGAAAGATTAAAAAATAGTGAAAGGAAATTCAATAAAAAACTAATTGTGAACAGAGATGATATCTACCTGTTAGCTTATCTAAAGTTATGCAAATTTCTTCTTCACTATTCGAAAGGGACAATCGAGACATTTTGCTCCTTTACTGTTGAAATAAACAACAATGAAAGAACAAATGACTCAATACAAAAGCTTATTGTGATTGTCGGATCACCATCTGCTGGTTATCTAATACATGTATATCGACAACGAATCAGACAAGACAATAATTCAAAGTCATGGAAATCTTCAGGTGACTCAATACAAAAGCTTATTGTGATTGTCGGATTGCCATCTGCTGGTTATGCTGGTTAGCTAATACATGTATATCGACAACGGATCAGCCAAGATAGTGATTCACAAAGCCATGGAAATCTTCAAAACGACAATTTAAAACATGTTGCTTTTACTTTAAAATGGTAGCAATTGCTACCCTTAATGCCAGATCACTAAATACGGGATTTAAAAATAAAATTGAGGGAGAAACGTATAAAAAGAGAAGGGAATTTCTGCCTTTGTTTTCTTTATGCGCGATTGAGTGCTATTGATAGCCGTAAGACATAGCCTATTTAAGAATTGCCTAAGATAGGATATCTTCTTAGCCAAAACTTCTTAAGCACCAACCTGCGTGACAAACATTCGGTAGTGCACTGCGGATAACTCTGTACCAAGATCTTTAATTCGTGGTATCAGAATCCGGGGTCAGGTATACGTGTGAAGGGGGTTATTTGAACTGAACCTACTTAAATATCCAAATCTGCCTACTAAATAACCATTAGACACATATTAACCAATCAATAGGATAATCTTCTCAACAGATGGGACAATTTCTAAATCAGATCAGGCTTTCCTCGACAATAAGATCATCTCTCCAGAAGAGTAAACCTATTATCGACTAGACCTTGGAGTGTTAGACTCCTGCACAAGTGAACATAACAGCACAATTGTTGTTTTTAAATTACGAAAAAACGTAACGCTGCTTCAAGATATTAAAAAAAACGAAATATAGTCTCAATTTTACTGAATAATTATATAAAATCGGTTTTCGTGCTTGTCACGACGTATATGTAAGATAAATAATTCAAAACACACCGTTATGAAAAATAATGGAGTTTTGATAAGGTCTGGCTTGCCTGTTAGACTCCGACCTAGCGGCTCGTCTAAAGGCTCGCCGCTAGTCGGAGTCTAACAGGCTCACCAGACCTTATCAAAACACCATTATTTTTTCATTACGGTGTGCTTCTCATCCTTTATCTATTACATAATTTGCTTTCATCAAATTTTAGCTGGTATACCTGTCGTCTGCATTTTGGTTGGTGGGGGACATACGAGAATCAAAGCAATACACCACACAGTTGTAGAAAACAAGATACCTGTAATCATACTGGAAGGATCGGGAGGTGCTGCTGACGTTCTAGCCTTTGCCTACCAGCATATGTCTACTAAACATGCAAATAATGATGGGTATGTTTAGCATTTAATTTTTATAGCATTAAAGGGATAGGTAGCGATTTGCTGATCCTAAACATCGTATTTGGGTATTTTTGTGTCTGACATGGATGTGCTAACATAACCTGCAAGTGGCTGGCTTGAAATCCGTGTATTAAAGACAAGACAGCACTTTATTATCCGATTCTGTAATTTCTATACGCGCGTATCAAAATTCCGACTTACAATTGTTATATTACCCTCAAAATTTTGATTAAAATATTATTTTCTCAATTTTATTTGAGAAAAGATTTCTCACTGGAAAAGTACTTTGTTTATGATAGAAAACGGAGCAGGGAATTCCCTTAGTGTTTTGCGAGGTGCACCTGTTAGATAGATTGCACAATAGGTGAAATGGGAATTTCCCAAGTTGTAAACTTAGAAACTGAGTCAACTTGTCTGTGCTTTGAGATCAAAACATTGCAAAATCCGGGGATTCCCCCATGAAGTTTTAAATTGGATATGATGCAATTCCGATGATTTAATTTTTGTGAAATCTGATTTGACAGTGCTAGGTTATGTTTATGCATGATATTGTTGTAATACCTATTTTTAGGTATTAGTAAATACCAGTTATAAAATATTGTGTATATATTAAAAAAAAACTTGGCCAGACGATTCGCCAGCAGCAGTTGTAATCAGGAGCCATACAGTATAGATGATGTGACATTTGTTTATGTTTGTGGCGCCCCCTGTTGGTGTAAGAGAAACTGGCAGGCAGAAGCCCCTATACTTTGCACAGGGAATTTCGTTTTTCTGTTCTAACTTTGGTTTCAAATTAAATAATACCAACATTCATATTAAGCATGCTTGCTAATGCTACCAGTTGTTTTTTTTTTTTTTTTTTTTTGCGAGGTGCACCTGTTAGATAGATTGCACAATAGGTGAAATGGGAATTTCCCAAGTTGTAAACTTAGAAACTGAGTCAACTTGTCTGTGCTTTGAGATCAAAACATTGCAAAATCCGGGGATTCCCCCATGAAGTTTTAAATTGGATATGATGCAATTCCGATGATTTAATTTTTGTGAAATCTGATTTGACAGTGCTAGGTTATGTTTATGCATGATATTGTTGTAATACCTATTTTAAGGTATTAGTAAATACCAGTTATAAAATATTGTGTATATCGTCGCTGGGCGGGAAAAACCTCATATGTACATTTGACCTTTAAAAGCAAAACCTCACATGTAGTAAAAACGTTTACATGACAAAACCTCATATGTAACATTTTCGAGAGACACCAAAAACTGAATAATTTGCTGTAATGCCATGCACTAGAAAGGTTTTCCTTTCTAAATATATTTAGGTAATTATTTACTCCAGATTCTGAAATAAAGTGCCATATGGTTTATTATCATATTTGGAGTGAAATTCAAGCTAGAACCTGATGTGACCAAAATGCACATATGAGGTTTTAGCACTGGGACCCACTTTTTACATATGAGGTTTTGCATTTGACCTCTGGAGTTACATATGAGGTTTTTCCCGCCCAGCGACGATATATTAAAAAAAAACTTGGCCAGAAGATTCGCCAGCAGCAGTTGTAATCAGGAGCCATACAGTATAGATGATGTGACATTTGTTTATGTTTGTGGCGCCCCCTGTTGGTGTAAGAGAAACTGGCAGGCAGAAGCCCCTATACTTTGCACAGGGAATTTCGTTTTTCTGTTCTAACTTTGGTTTCAAATTAAATAATACCAACATTCATATTAAGCATGCTTGCTAATGCTACCAGTTGCATATTGTAACCGATTTAGATCAAGAAAGGTTCTGCAAGTAATTTATGACCAGATTTTATGTGGTCTGTCATTGAACGACTAATATTTTAAAAGCTGAAAGGCAGTCTCAACAGACCCACAACAAAGCCTACACTGGGATCCCACTGGGATACAGAGAGATTGCCAAAAAATAACAAGTATATATCCAAACAAACAATCTCAACCAACATAGGAAACACAAGAAAAGACAACAACTTACCAGACAAACAGCAACACCAAAACACGACGTTTCGGCTGAAAAATCAGCCTTTATCAAGTACTACAAAAGAAACCTACACCAAAACTAACCAAGCAAAATAACACTGCTGGCAAATGCTATAACCAAACAGCAAATGCGAGCAACAGAACACAACAGCACAAGACTGGGACTACATGAATAGATGATTGGAATGTGACTAATAGACTAATATTTTGCCTGCCAGAAAACAACAGAGGGCGTCCTGAATGTCAATATGTGACATCATAGGTCACATCATCTATAGTTATAGCTAGTTTTTATCTACAATAATGGTAGATTTATGCTTCACATAGTGCCAGGATTTATTATATTTTCAATTCCACGTGAGCAGAGTGCTATATTTATTCTACTGTCGTCTTTGAAGCCGAAAGTGCTGGGACAGATAGAAATCGTGGTGATTATCTTGGACCGATATACTGTGGAATATTAGTGTCGTCGAGGGACTTATGTAACCTTGTCGTCTTGAACTGCTGGACAAAAGTTATCTTCAGGACTGAGAAGATTCCCATGGAATATTACCTGAGGGTTTTTAAATGTCACTTTTGCATGCTGTGAGGACATATCATCATTGAACTGCAACGCTTCTTGTGGACATTAGTGGACATTCTTGTGGTATACAATAAGTATCAACCTTATAAATTGTGTGTAATTTTACGATGTAATGTTGTTTTCGACATTCCAATTCTTGAACCATCCAGATCCAAATCATTAAATCTGTTATATTATAAAATTCAGATCATTTGTGCACAAGGCTAATTTATTTGTGTTTGAAAAGTATTTCTGACCTTTGATGTCCACGAGACATCACAACACAATGAAAAAACCTTTCCGTGTGAATATCCCAGATTTATAAGCGTAATATTGTGCACCATGTTCTGAACAATTTGACCTCAAATACAAACATTATTGATCTTTGTTTATTCTGTACTGGTGTAAGTCACAATCAGCTGCTTTGTGTAGATTTTCAGGCGTCATCTTTGTATTTCCATTTGCTGGAGACGGTATTACAAATTTCCTCAAATATTTCATTTTTTTCACTATTTGGTGATTTTTGTTCCTACATTAAAGTAGTTATACGGGAATTGTACATACTTATCTTTGATTTATAAGCAAAAAATACGCATTTCCATATTTTCGTTATTCTCCCGCATGATGGCTGCGTATAGCATTTTGCGGCGCGACACATCAGATAACACGTTGATTTTCATCAGCTCTTACTGGTTTTAACTTCAGGCATCTCTCTGTTGAAACCATCACTGCCTTCAATGCCAAGCTAAACAGCTCGGAATTCAATACTGAAGAGATCAAATCGGAGTACAAAGAGCTCACCAAATGCTGCCGGGAAATTGCTGAGCGAAGAACTCTCCTTACAGTTCTGTCAATCGACGAATCGCATGGCATTAATGGTGGCGGGACTGTTCAAGACCATATTCTCAACGCTCTACTTAAAGGTGAGGTTATTCTCATTATACTGATCAGTAATCGGTATTGTAATGGTCAAAAGCAAAGACTAACTTAACTACACTGCCCATTATTGAAAAAGCAACTTTCTGATTGGTCAGTTTACTGCCCATTATTCTGAAAGAATGGGTCGCTAATACATTGATGACGTGACATTTGTTTAAGTTTGTGGTGCCCCCTGTTGGTGTAACAGAGAAAGTCTGAAAAAAGCCCCTATACTTTGCATGGGGAAATTTATTTTTTTTAATGTAACTTTTGTTTCAAATTAAATAATACCAACATTTATTATTAAGCATGCCTGTAATGATACCAGATGCATATTCTGACCGATTTAAACTAAAGGTTCTGCAAGTAATTTATGACCAGATTTTATGTGGTCTGTCATAGAAACTACTCTAATATTTTGGTAAATGTTTCATATAGAAGTCGCAAGTATGAGCTATAATTATTGATTCCGTCACGCGCTGTATGATGTTGTGCAGTATTGCTTGACGGATTAAATGGCAATATCTCATTTGCATACTTGGGACTTCTGTAACATGGAACGTCTTCCAATATTTTGCCTGTCAGAAAACAACAGAGGGCGTCCTGGTCATAGAATATACAGGCTTTTCTTCTACTAGTTAGTAGAAGCAAAAATGCGCACTAAATTGGCCCAAAGGGATGTGTATGTCAATTTAATGTGGTCGACCACATTTGGAGACATGTTTGTTCATAACATCAAATTTAAGCTCTCTTTTGACACAAAAATCTCATATTTTGATGAGGTAAAGCGGAGAAGGGGCGAGGATGTTGATCGGCTCGCCAACCTTTAAGAACGCTTTTTCGCTTAGTGTTAATTTATGCAAACTCTTCATGTTGATCTTTTAGTAACGTGTGGTTTGAGTATACAAACTAAATGGGCCGTCTTAAACAGCTGTAAAAACAAAATTGATATTACACGTTTAAAATGGACAATATCAATTTTGAAATTAAGGGTTTGCGAATGGTATTACGCTTATACAATATGTTTAGAGAAACTTTTAAGTTATTTTTGGATTTTAGTCGCGCCGATTTTGTGGTCTTGGCCCTATTGTTATTTACCAAATTTATCATTTTCCTTATATTGAAGCTAAACCTGGTAATCAGAATGGAGACCAGCTACATCTTGCAACCGTTCTAAATAACATAGATCTAGCTCAGCAACTGCTTAGCAAGGAAACGTGCCTGAAGGTATCGTATACCTTTTGTTAAAGGGACACTGGCATATTTGGAAAATAGTGCACCCTCAAGATTTTCCAAATCGATATTATTGCATGGTGTAAAGCATTTATATAGTTGCCCTCACCTGAAATGATTAAGCCCAAATCAATGCCCTTATGGGTAAACAAAATAACCCCGGAGTGGTTTTATTTAGTAGACAGTGGACCATGGTGTTAAACATATGAAAGCACACGCCGGGGTTGATTCCCTCGGCAAGTCGACATCCACCCTGTTTAACTGGTCAGTGACCTTTGTGGCACGAGCACGAGACTGTGATATTCATGTAATAAACATATTTGTTGATTAAAGTTACAACAGGCTCACAAATTAGGCTAAAAATCACTGGATGTCTTTGATGGTTTGATATTATTGTATATGAATATATCTGTATTCTTCCAAGGGCCTAGCCTATCAGTAGAAAGCAAAGTGAAGAAATGTCATATTTTTTAAATAATTAAACAATAAGATCTAAGTCTTGACATTATGATGGCTCGTGGACGTCAAAGGTCGGAAATATCCTTTAAACACAAACAAATGAGCCTTGTGCACAAGTGATCTGAATTTTATATAATAACACTGTTTTAAATAATTTTAATCAGATGGGTTCAAGAATTTGGTATGTTCAAAACCAATATTACATAATAAAATTACCCACAATGATTTAAGATTATGATACTTCTTAGAGTCCACTAATGTCCTCACACCGAAGACTTCAAAATGACAGTATGCAAAGTCATACTTATACGTCCTCAGGTAATATTCCATGGGAATCTTCTCTGTCCTGAAGATAACATTTTTTCCAGCAGTTCAAGACGACAAGATTGAATTAATCATTCGACGACACTAATATTCCACAGTATATCAGTCCAGGATATAATCACCACGATTTCTATCTGATTTGAAACTACTTGGTACTCTAGGTTGATAAACATGAGTAGAAAATTATCTTTCCCTAGAGGCATCCAAATTGGAAGGTGATTTCTATCTGTCCACAATTTGGAATCCTATTTTGATTCCAAACACTTTTGGCTTCAAAGATGAGAGTAGAATAATATAATATACACGACTTCGCCCACGTGGAATTGAAAATATAATAAATCCTGGCACTAGGTACTGTACAGGTCTGCCATCCATTGCAGATCAAAACTAGCTATAACTATACTGTATAACTCCTGGTTACTACTGCTGACCCTGAGTCTTTCCAGTGAACACTATTTATCTCACAGCTAGACTTCCCAATATTTCTAATAATAATCATTACAGCATCATCATGCATAAACATAACCTTGCACTGACCAATTGGACTTCACATAATTGGCATCATCTGCATTGGCCATCTTACATAAATAACATCATGGGAACACCCAAATATTGCGATCTGTCAATGCATAAACAAGTTGACTCATTTTCTAAATTTAGCCTTTTTGGGGAATTCCATTTCACCTTTCTAGTTGTAAACAACAGGTGCATATCTAAACATAGCACTAGGGAAATTCCATATTTTCCTTTTTAGAGTAAACAATGTAGTTTCCCGTGAGAAATCTTTTCTTAAATAAAATTGAGCAAAATAATATTTTAATCACAAAATGGAGGCTAATATAAAAGTCTAAAGTGGATCAAATAGTCAGCCATTTATCACCGATTTTTTTTTTAAAGTAACACATAACCCTCATTGTAATTTAATCAGAGGATGTTTGCGTTTACCATTGTTCCACTTCCACGTGGACATAGGATCTGTAGAAAGCTGCAAAAGAGGTTTGTTTCAGGCCTTCATCAAAAGAGGAACATACAAAAGTAGATATAGATCGTAGACGTAGGGAGCAAATTTAAAACATACCCTTGGAAAAAAAGTGCAATCCGTCTATACCGTCATTGGCGGTTTACAACTTTGTTAAAATCGGGGCACTCTTCAAAACAATGTGCTATTATTGCTTTAATCCATGTCCACTGACTGCAATTATAGAATAGTGGTCAATTGGCATGGCATTTCAGGAATACTTTTTTATTGTCCATTAACAATAATTGAAAATTCGTTTTGCAGGTTACAGAAGTGAGGCAATCGTTAAGGCTAGCCCTTGTCAACGATCAGGTTGACTTTGTCCAGCTATTTTTAAACAAGGGACTCAAACTGAGTGATTACCTGACTGAAAGGGAACTCACTAGTTTGTACAGAACGGTAATTTGGAAAACACTGCATGAGTAAAAATAAATAGCAAAAAAATAACCTTATACTCAGGACTGGTGGTTTTGTATAAAGAGAAATATGATAGCATGTTGCTTTTGACATGGATGTAAATATAAACATCAGTTGCTTTGAATTGCAAATCACAAAATTCAGATCTAATGGGCATGAGCATAAAACTGAACCAATTATACACCAGAGGCAGTCTGGTTTGGGGTATAAGATTTAGTATGGATTAGACTAAAGGTTCGTTCATACTTCTACTGCACTGCATTGCATTGCAGTAAATTGACTGCAATATTCCGTCACTTCCGCTGCACTCCTAATCGATTTACGATAGCCTTGTCATTTAAAATTAAAACTTTATTGCAGTTCTGTATTGCGTTGCAGTATTAACGAAGGCATAATGCGGGTAATTGCTGTTACAACTAGCGGGGAGCCCGCGCTGCGCGCGTGCCCCCGCTAGATGAGTATACCCGCTAGATGAGTATACTGGAATGTTTTCAGAAGGGACTGTATTCGACCTAATTAGCACCCCGAGCACTTAAGTCAGTCATTAAGCATGGCCAAGTTACGCAATAATGACCCCTGGAGGACCGTTGACCCCAAAATGACCAATCGAAAACATACCCACAAACCTCGGGGACGCAAAGGCTTCTACCACCATACCAAACTTGGACCTACGTTACCTGATAAGGACCCCTGGATGAAAGTGGGCCACAAAACGGAACCCATCAAAAAAATGACCACTGAAACCTCGTATGGCGACATCTACCTACCATCCACCACCTATCCATATATCAAAGCAGGCGAAGTTACCAATAATGACCCCTGGATGACCCTTTGGGGGGGAAACCCAAAATATGACCCCTCGAAAATTTGACCACTAAATTCTTACGGCAAAACTCTACCACCATACCAAAACTAATATCCATGCTAAAGCACGGCCAAGTTACCCAATAATGACCCCTGGATGACCTTGGCCCCCAAATGGACCCCTCGAAAAGTGACCACTAAACTGTACGGCCGAAACTCTACCACCATACCAAAAACTCACATCTATACTTCGCAAAGACGGCCAAAGTTACCCGATAATGACCTGGATGACCTTGACCTCCAAATGACCCCTTCGAAAACGTGACCACAAAAACTCGTACGGCAAAACTCTACCGCCATACCAAAACTCATATCCATACGTCAAAGCACGGGCCCAAGTTACCCATAATGACCCCTGGATGACCTTTGCCCCCCAAATGACCCCTCCGAAACGTGACCACAAACCTCGTACGCCAGAAGCTCTACCAACCATACCAAATTCATATCCGTATGTTAAAGACGGCGAAACGCTTAGCCGGACAAACAAAGTTGTTTTTTTAGTATATGATTTTGGTAGGCTTCCTGGGAGACTGGAGTACTTGCACTCAATCATCAATATGAACTACCTAGAATCCACGTCTATACAAGTGAATGGTAAAATGATGTACGTGTTGCGGGAAACCGTCATAAAGGTCCGTTCGTACTTTCACTGCACTACATTACAGTGCATCCTACCCAAGTATTTTCCTGCAATTACTTGCATTTTTCTTCAAACGCAATGCCGTACTGCAACGAACTTATTTTAACTGGTGATACATCAAAATGCATTGGGTGCGCAGTATGCCATTTTATCTGCCATCCCTCGCCTTTGACTTCAACGTGCTGCAACCTGTGACCTTCAGTGAACCTAGGTTGACCTGCAATCCCCGATTTCTATAACACAAGATAGCGAACGCCAGCTCACAAGCCGTAACCATCTTTTCCCCGGCAGTGCGTACTTATTCCATACGTGGTTGTAACCAATTTATTCATATATTCCCTGATTTCAATAGCGTGGTGTACCACTTTAGTTCATATATTCAGCATTTGCATATACGATGTACCGTTTCCAGTCCAACATCAGGTTTTACGGCGCATGCGCGTACTCGGGCGCTTTTCGAATGGATGACCGTAATGAATATTTATAATTTTCAAAACACGGTTCCGGTGGCCCAGCCTATTCTTCAAACGGGCGTACGCTATCCTAGTGTTTATAAATATAAACTTGCCTGCAAAATCATTAGGATGGCAGCGAAGTGACTAAACACTGCAGTAAATATCTGGCAAAGCTGAAGTGCATTGTAAATAAAATGAAGGACTCTTTCTCCGCAATTTATATTCATTCATTATCATCTGGCTGCTAAAATCATGTAGTTATTTTACAAATCAATTATTACTTGAATATTTCATTTCGCAGAAACTATGATATATTTTATTTAGTAGATAAAGACATACGTTTTATTTGCCTTCCCATTCAAAAACACCCTAATTTCCCTGACGTGATCGCTAGATGGGAGGACGCGCGCGCATCAATATCTAAGTTTCCTTTAAAATGAAACACTGTAAGCGCGAACTTGTTAAGCACACACAACATCAACTCAAAAACAACCCCGGTGTAGAAGTAACCATTTCTTCCCGGCGTACTCATAGTCCGTTAACAATGGTGAACAATAGTGCCATCGATTCAGTTGACCCTTTAAGCAACAATGTAGTTTCACGCTTATATTTAAATATTCCGTTATCGTCTATTGGAGCCCCCCGGACTATGGTTTCCCACCGGAACTATTCTGCTTTCACTTTCACACACCGGATTCTGGTGTTGCGGGCAAAGTGGTGACGAACAACCAATGCATGTAAGCAAACTAAAATACAATTTTCATAATTTATGCTTCTGTTTCTAATGATAAAATATTTCAGCACTCCTTTAATATTTTACAGGTTAGAAATGAACCTGTTTTTGACTTCTGCGGATAAACTGAAAGAACGGGCGGGCATTCGGGTACTTTTTGTGTTGTATTATTACATTTTACCATGTTTTACACACTGACTTTTATAATGAATAAAAATAATTACAAAATAAGGTGAAACATTGAACTACAGGCCGCATTTAAAATGTACTATCACAAAAACAAAATATTGAAAATATATCCTGGAGATTTGTATTTTTACTTAAATACTTAATGGCCCGATCGCTAATAGCCTCGTCCCCAGAAGTCCAAAATTTTACCGGAAGTGGTCAACATTTTGCTATCAGAAGAAAGCTACTATTTTTCTCATTTACCCTGTGAAATCTTAGAGCCAAAGGATGTTTGGTTTTTGGAGGTTATGAGCGAAAATGTTGCCCATTTCGTCTTCGACCAATAGTAATTTGTCCACAGTACCCTATGGGACTTAGAAAATCACGTTTTTAGCTTTCACATCAAAACGGATTGAAATATCGGCGCGAAACTTTACAGTTGGGGTTTTGGAGTGAAGGCCAATCTATCAAGATGAAAACTTCATATCCTTAAATCGGGCCATCCCCCTTTAAAGGGCATTTCGTGATCCACAGCCTCGTCCCCCCCGACTTACCCCAAAAAAGTTGAGATTTTTATATAAACTGAACCTTTAGTCCTAGTAATGGACGTGTGCCCCAATTTTACTTGCAAATTCGGTCGTATCTGTAATAAATTTGCAAATTTGTATTTTTTGTCCGTAAACGGACAGAAATCAGAGTACAGTAGCCTATGGGAACCGGTGATACAAGCATTTAATGTTTTAATAAATAATTTTGAAAAAAGCTTGTAATATGTGATCATAATTATATTTGCTTAAAAATCACAGGGTGAGCACTTTTTACATAAAAATGTATACAAAAAATGCATCGAACGTGCGAGACTTGCTTGCTTAAATCGCGCATGTCCTATTTACCTCAAAACAAATTACCTCAAACAAAAAGGAGATGAAAGCTGAAGGTTTACACTTTCCTATCATGATATATCTCAATTAAGCTAGTGGACTCAGTTTTTTTTCAATTTGACAACATAGACCCCCCCCTTAAAAGAAGGGACAATTTTAAAAAAAGTCTTTGAAGTTTCTAAGCGCTAACCAATACGATTGCTATTCGTCTAATAATGATCATAATTTGTAACAAGAAATTCTATATTTCCATGTACAGGTCAAAAAAGTGGAGTTAGTGGATATTGGCCACGTAATTAATAAATTGACTACATGGAGCTTCAAGCCTTTATATCTACAAGATATTTTCACAGGTTCGACAATTCCAATTCATACTTTGAGAGATAATTTAAATTTCCATTAAAATTTCCATTAAAAAGAAAAAAGTCTCTGCGATCTTTCAAGCTGGCCTCATTGTCCACTGATTAAAGAGTTTGTTGTGAACTAGTCTTTCTCAAAGACGCCTCAAAATGTTGTCCACCAACCATAACAGGATTGCCGAGGCGCGTGTCGAGGGTGAAGCCCTCGGCCGAGCAGAGCGAGGCGTCTTTGCGCAAATAGGGATAGTTCTGTGCAAGCATAATGTGTCAATCAAAGTATTATGTGGTCGTCGCATGGGAGAATGTACCTACTAATTAATGTTAGTACCAACATTATATGCCAACCGAACCCTTTCTTTAACTACATTACGAATGCCCGACAGCAACATAAAACAATACCGTCAGTCGAAAGAATCACATATGTTGACCGCAATGTATACGCCAGGCGCCACTACATGGATGTCACTTACATTGCCCAATCAGTTCCCAGCTATAGGATAGTTATGGAAGATTTATCCCGAAAAATAAAGAAAAACAAAACACACAAAATATTTACGAAAAGGCGATGCAGGAGATCTCCATTGGACGGTGCTAAAGCACATTCCTGACAGGGACTGTAGCAAACTAAAAATAAGTGCAACGCCATGATGAAGTACTAGTTATGAACATGATAAATAGAGTTCACAACCAAATCGATGGTTTCATCGGTTTTCTTTGGTTCAGAAAGAGACATTTTTAAGAAGAAAGCACACTGCAGTAATGTTACAAAAAAAAAACACGTTACATTTGAAAGAATACAGCACGAGTTTACTTGTCCGAGAATGTATAACGTCGATTTTAGTCGTAGCGCCTGCATATAAACAAAGCCCGTATTCAATTGGGCTGGAACTTATAGAACCGCAAAATCAATTACTACACAATGTTATAGGGGGAAAATTAATATTTGTAGGAAAATAAACCTTTGAATACATAGCACATTTTTAGTATCGACATGAGTATATATGAAAAATTTAGTTGCAGGTCAATTGTATTTTGCCATCTTCACATTTTTAGATGACAACAACCGATTCAAGAATCCTTCACGGGAGCTTTTCCTATGGGCGGTTCTTCAGGGTCGCCTTGAAATGGCAAAGTTGTTTTGGCGGGAAGGCAAGGAGCAAATTGGAGGGGCTCTTGTGGCTAGTAAACTTCTCAAAGAAATGGCTACCCAAGAAATCACCCTGCACGAGTCGAGAAGGCTGACAAGATATGAAGAAGGAAAGAGGTAGGACGATATACTTCTACTTATCACGTTTAGTCGGGTTGTGACAATTAGCGACCCTGGGTCACTAGTGACCCTGATGAATTCATCAGACTTGTACGAAATAAACTGCATAATTCTGCAGTTTATTCCGTACGAGTCTGATGAATTCATCAGGGTCACTGGTGATGCCAGGTTCGCTAATTGTCACAACCCCGTTTAGTTTATAAATTGTTAGTATTGTGTTAATCGTGTATTTGAACAAGCGACAAATAGTATGGCGAGAGCACACGACGGCTTATCTATATCTATATTATACATTTCTAGATTATTCGACAAATTGGCCGTTGACGTATTATCCGAGTGCTACCAAAGCGACAGAAAGCTGACATCATTGACTCTAGTTCGCATTCTTCACACGTGGGGCTCGGCAAACTGTCTAGACCTGGCAAATACAGCCACCAATAAGGAATTTATCGCACACCCTGCCGTACAAAATATGCTGAAGGAATTCTGGATGGGAAACTTATCGGTGTCCAATCCAAGATGGAAAGTACGTAATAATGATAAAGTTAGATTTTGTACACTTACAATGCACATTTATGTCATACGCGCCATCTTTTCCTTTGTTTATTTTATTGCGAACGTCATTTGCTCACTTTTGCAATGCATTGTGGTAAGTTTTGGCACTTGACCTGACCAACAAGAAACTTTTTATCGAATAGTTACAAATTGAGACATTATTGATTTGTTAAGGCCACTATCAGCGATTTCTTCACAATGTAAACAAATCGCGCCCCCCTATTTTTCATCAAAGTCTAGTTTTTTGCACTGTTGTATTGGAAATTTGCTGTAGTAAAGACCCTGTAAGTGGCTAAGCATAACACGCCGTATTTGTCAAGATGTTATGATTTTATGCTTTGTTTACTAATAAAAGTCGGGATCCGACTTTTTTAAGGCCCAGAAATAGTCGTACATGGCATCTTCAAGACCGCTTTAAAATGGCTAAGTGTCTGTTTTTCACAAAGAAATGTAATATAAGGTGTTGATATGAGAGACAAAGGGGCATTTTGAATTTGGAAAAAAAATGACTGATAGTGGCTTTAATTTTGCAAAGAGTGTCAGTCATAGATTGCAGTGTAACAAAAGTGAATGGACAAGTTATCAATTACTTTATATTCCCCAATACTTAAATAAATCAGTTGCCGGATGTAGCAAGTACTATTAAGATTCGTCATTTTCCTTAAGCCAACCTCTTAAACGTGTTAATGGAATCTTTCATCAAACTTTAGGTATGGCTTTGTTTGATGTTCCCGCCAGCTTTGATCTTCGTTCGTCTGAAGCTCAAAGAGGAAGAGGTGGATCCACTGGTTGTGAAGGTAGTATCTTTGTATACCTCATGTGCTTATTTTGATATATTTCGCTGTAATTACTATGTTCCTCCGAATCTCTAATGGTGCAATGTAGAGAAGTTTGTTAATTTACTTCCGTTTACACTCTAACAGAGGCTTCCTCGCGGCCGAACTGAGGGTTCCATTCGTATTCGGAGACCTTTGTTGTTGCGCACTTTCTCCATACGAAGGAGTGTGCTGTCTTTTCTGCCCCAAGAGCGAAACCGGATCCCCCCGAGACGAAACTGACCAATCCACAAGTGGACCAAATTTTACGTAAATAACGAGTTTCCTCGATCATTCCATCAATTTTTCATTATGAAAACAGAGCAGAGTAAACCGCTCAATCATTGTCGAGAGTCCTTAGGTATACATCGAAAACCAAAAATAATAATTGCAACACGAGACACAGTAATTTCTTTTGGCACCCCGTACAGTACTCATACTCTTCATTTCTATGCAAAGAGAGGTTATCAATAATAAAGATAAAAAAAAAAGTTTACAGCATGTTTACGCTACTTTGATTTTCAATGAGGATATAAATAGAGCATCACAACCCTAAAGACATACATGTACCATGTGTACTAGTAAAGGAGAGATGCGTACACCACTACCAATATTTATTAAGTAATAATTTGTAGATCGTATGAACGGAGAGGTACACACAAATGTTCAAAAATTGCAATATCCTATACTGGACTTGTTTGTTGAGTTTTCTAATTTTATGAGGGATGTTTTTACGTTTGAACTATAAATTCAAATTTTATGGAAATGATTGTCATCTTTTAATCTTTTTACTATACGTATACATACAATGTTTTGCGAAGGATATCGGTAATCATTTTGATATTTTATCGGTATTTATCAACGCTAGCTATATTTGTTTCTTCATTGATTACATATCAAGGGACAGTTTCAAAACAGTACAGCAATATCGGATAGCTTCGGATTTTCTCTAACAATAACCACCTGGTGGAACAGCTTATCATGGCTGCACTCTAAATTTTGCCACGGCTAATGTAGTTGTGTACAAAAAATGGTTGAACCATTTATTGAACTCTACCATTGTCTACTGATGATGTAGCCAAAAGAACTTTGAATAAATCTGTTAATGTATAATTTGTTTTACAAAATGACCCTTGGCGCCATTTGGGTCAAAACTGAGGCATATACTTTTCAGTTATTATACAGATACAAAGAAATATTGTGTATGCGTGTTTGTATTTTCGTGACAACTATGTGATAGTGACACACACTAACACATAGTTGTCCCGAAAATACAAACACATATTATTACATACTTCGCAGAAGTAAACCATGTTTTCACTATAAATAATAATAAATATTATAAATACCATTTATTGGGTATGGCAAATGTAAAGGCTGCACATTTTCATGAAAATGAATAAAATGCCATCTCAATTTTGTTTCTGAATATCAGTGATCAAGTGACATACACTATGCTACATTGACTCGAGCAAATAATGGCGTTATTGATAAGTAAATCCACTTGTATTCAGCGGACAAAGCACTTCAGATTCCTCTTTGTTTATTTGGAACTGCAAAGCCATTGTTACTGTCCATGGAGTTGAATAGATGTCAGGCGTTTAATACTCGTTATCCCCGCCCCGTTTAGGGTTGTCGTTTCACATAGAAGTCCCAAGTACGCAAATGAGGTATTGCCATTGATTCCGTCATGCTCTGTATGATGTTGTTCAGTAGCGCAGGACGGAATCAATGGCAATATCTCATTTGTATACTTGGGACTTCTTTATGAAACGTCTACCCAGTTTGGATTGAGCTGGCCTCGTTCGCGATTAAAATAAACGTCGAGGTTCTACTGTGAGTTCAATAATTTTCACTGTATATTTCATCATTTATTGAAAACAAAACTCATGGTGGATAAGTTGCTTGGTAAGCTGTGACCAAACATCTTTGTGCAGAATCAAGATCCATATCTTATTGCTGGACCTCATTTCTATTCAATTTACCACCATGTATTTAGAAAAATACAAGAGAAGGGGTCTAGCGACTTATGCTAACAACACGATAAATTGGATAGAAATGGGGTTACGCGGGAAGTTACTGTAAGTTTTGTTTCTGCACAAAGATGTTAGGTCACAGTCTGCCAAACAACTTTCTTTAATTTTTTTGTTCATCATCGTTTCCTTTTCGGAAAAATAATGAAATATACGGTCAAAGTTAATTGAACGCACAGTAGAAGCCTAAGGTTTATTTACTCGTGAAAGAGGACAAGTATATTGTGCTTTGCGTCATGAAAAAAATAGCTCAATCTTAATCGGGTGATGAGCACCTGAAATCTTTTTCACATCTATGGGTAATAACAATGGCTATGTATTTCCAGACAAAAAATAATTTGAAGTGCTTTATCCTCTGCAAACAGAGCGGATTTACTGGATATCAAAAGTGCTATTATTTGCTCGAGTCAATGCAGCATGATGTACATCTACTGGTCACTGATATTTAGGAAAAGAAATTGTGATGACATTTTATTCATTTTCAATCAAATGTGCAACTTTTGCAGTCGACATACCCCAGAGTATTGAAAGGTATAATTAGACAATAATAACTGCGCAGAAATCAGTTATTTCGCTGATATGAGTAACCAATGTCCTTATGCAAGCATCTTTCTCTCTTTGATCCCATGGAGTACAAGCGTTTTCTCGAGTAATGAAATACTTATGGTCATTTTATGGGATATATGATGTCATATAAACACTAGCTGTTTTAAACAGGTCTATTCAAAGTTCCAGCTTTTGGCTACATAGTATCCTTAGAGTCAAACAACTATCAAACCTTTGTACATAACTACATTATCCGTTGTGGTCGCCCTTGGCATCCAATGAGCACGTTTAGGGTTCGTTTCTAACCTGTATTCTTCATTTATTTACTTAATTATTTTTATTTATTTTTGCTACAGCGGGTTACCTCTTCGTGAAATGAATCAGCGAAAACGAGTAAACGTAGATGAACAGGAGAGGAATCAACATCTAGTAAACTTGCCACGACGCATCAAGTCTTTCTTTCTTATGCCGCTTGTCATATTCCTCTACAATGTGGTAATTTTCTTTTAAGCATAGCCCAGAGACACCACGAGAACTAGTCCATGTGTCGGCGCCACACCTTTTTTTGGAGGGGGGGTGGGAACTGAGGGGATTTCTGAAGGCGCCACATTATAAAATAAGCATAAACGTACATCATCATCATCATCATCATCATCATCATCATCACATCATCACATCTTAAATATCACCATGCTTTTAAAAGTGATTTATTGGTATGATCTAAAATCGATCTATCGGCACATATATAATGAAATATCCCTAAATAAAACGTCACGATGGTTTTATGGGGCATTTGGAGTAGTGCCTTGCCGAAAAAATCCAGATTTATTCCGACAAATGTACACACTGTACGCAATCATGGAAGCTAAAAAAACATGTTTATTCCCTTTGGTATATTTACAACGCCGCATGCAAAAACGAAACAAGAAGCCAGCGAAATATCTCATGTGCTCAGCATTGTTGCCATACAAGCCCTCATCCTTGTGAACTTGTGAGCACAAAAGGAATAGCGCGAGTTCGTTTAGAAATTTTTATTGCAAAAAAAATACACTTTTAAAACCTCATTGATTTGAGAAAAATGTAAGAGTGGGTGTTTTAGATATCATTTTGTGATTAACAAAGGATTAAGTTGGCCTGAAACAACTAACAATCCATGAAAACGTGGCCATTTTAAAAGGGGTCGCATAATAGTCTCGTTTTAAAATCGCAGTCGCACTGTACCCACTGATCTCTAACAATGGATCGGTTACATAACAGTATAATAATTGAGAACGGGTGGACATCTTGGTCTATACGAACACAATAGCATTCCAGAGACACTGTTTAACAGAAGTTTTGTATCCCGTGTGCACTTTTTAGATACATGCCATCCCATATGCGCAATTCTATTCACCTCTACTACTGCCTTTAAAAATGCAGCTTTCTGATTGGTCAGTTTACTGCCCATTATTCTGTCTGCATATTGGGTCGCGAATGCATTTTCTTATTAAATCAGCTGTTTGGTTATATGAATAGAATAAAGGGCTTGCAGTATCACCTATGGGCTCATAATGTATCCTCGGCCGGAAAAACTTAATAATGGACTCGGCTGCGCCTCGCCCATTATTTAATTTTTCCAACCTCGGACACATTATTCATCCATAAATGATACTGCATCACCCTTTATTTCTTAAATACAATGAGCTCACTGAATTGGCTTGATTCTGTAGTCTGTTATGTCGCTTATCCACATTTCAATGGGAACAAATGTTCTTAACCAGCTGCTTGGGCTCTTTTAGGATGACCAATATGGCCGTCAGTGCTTCAATTACGAAGCTCAGGTTTCCAATCCATTGTATAGAGATCAGTGTTCGAAACCCACTAATGCGCGGTTCAGCAATCTACGTACTTTTCAATGTACCGAGTAGCGTTCTTTGTATGATGAAGAGTTTCATCATTTTATTTTAAAAACTATATTTCTCAAGAATCCCAGGCTCATTTTATAAAAAATTAGGCACAAATGTATGCCATTTTTGATAAATTTATATATTTTAAAGGAAAACGTTAATTAAAGCTGTGTTTTTAATTTCAATGTTAAAAATAAACGCGATAGTCTTTCATACAGGCCATAGCTTGACTAACCACCGATCATCTTTCAATTGGTGTGAAAGACTAAACATGGCTTGTGGCAAAACGATAGCGTAAATAATAAACATGACGGCTTCGTTAAATCGTCTACTGCTTCGAAAGTTAAGCATGAAAATTGTGTTTTCTTCGCAAGGAATACTTCAATGACCATGAAAACCATCTGGTACGTCATATTTAGGGATATTTCATTGTATATGTGCCGATAGATTCATACCAATAAATCCCTTTAATTACTAACTTTGTAAACTGCGATTCGCATATATTTACCTTTATTCTTATGTGATGAAGTGCTTCTTTATTTTCCTGTCATTTTTACACAACAACGGCCTCATAATCATGACAATTAAAAAAAACTTAGCTTCATAGTAAATTCCAACTCTTTATGGAGCACTAAACCAAACGACGTACTCGCAATGTACGTTAAACATATGAGAGAGAAAAATTTTAAAAAGAATTAAGTTAGTAATGATTATACGTTTATCAGCCCTTTCTTCAATATTTTACGAAACAAATGAGCCTCATATTCATTATGTATTCGGGTACTTCATCGAAAAATCGTCTTTTATCCTGAGGAATTGATTTTTTCTTCCAATGGAATATAAACCTTAAAGGCTGACTCAGAGATTTCCCAAGGAGGGCGCCTTCAATTTTCAAACAAATCACGTTTTTTTGCATGTACATAATGCCTGTCCATATACTAATGACTTTGTGAAATAGCTAAGCTCAAGTCGAAGTCCTTCATAGAAAATCACAACTTTGTTATAAAATTCCGGATCCGGAATTTTTGTTATAAAAATAGTATCCTACACACTCTTATACTCCACATAAATGTTTACTGCATCAAAACAAAAATTCCGATTCTTTTCAAACTTTGGAATTGATCATTTTAGGTGACTATCTTTAGTTCTAGTTGACTATTTTTAATTAAAGAGACGAGGAGATTTCCAGGAAGAAGCGCCCCCAATTTTTCTCGAACCCCGGTTTTTTACATATTTGGAATGCTTACCAATGTATTAGATCACACCTGAAGTGAATAAGCCAAATACACCGTCTTTATGTAATAATATGATGATTTAGTAAGCATGGTTTCTATGCGGCGAACGATTACGATAGCAGGCAAGTTCAAAACAAGGTTTGCGGTTTTCTTTTGCACCTGTTTGTCCAATAAACCTTCGAAACGTTCTCGGTAGGTGGCCTACAACCGATCCAGTGAAATTTGAGAGAAATTCGTGTCCTAAAAAAAATCTCCTCCTGTCACTTTAATATACGAAAAAGTCATTTTTTCAAAATCTGAGTCGGCCTTTAAAAAGTTATTTAATATGATGTTGTTATTCTTTACACTCTACCTATTGTGTTCTCCGTCAGTTGATATTGCACGTATCACTTATTCCAGCACTGGATTTGGAAATCATCGCCACAAATTAGTAATGGCACACCAAGAAAATATTGTGTGTGTCAGCATAAAAACTAGCAAAAACCACAGTAATGTGACTCAAAACTACGCTCATTTTCACTACAGACATGGCCCTCTGATTATAATGTCAGCTCATAATTCACCCAAAGAGAGTGATCATACCATGTTTGTTTATTGTTAGAAAAATGCGCAGTATAAATGTACTAATTTATTACCTCATTGTTACTTACAAATACGTTATATTTGTCAACACAGCTTTCGAAAATAGTGTTCTTAGGATTATTTAGCTACATACTTCTTGAGGGCTTCACGGCAAGATTTCCCACGACGATAGAATACATACTACTAGCGTGGTTTGTCACGCTATGTACAGAGATGATCCGACAGGTAATAGTACTATACAAACACTATGTGGTTGGATGGGAAATAGTGCAAACCATTTTTTTCCGTGGTGTACTGGCTACAGGCCTAATCTCCGAACCCGACAGGTGAGGGGTGGTAGGCCTGCAGCCAGTACAATATTTACGCGATATAGAATGCAATATTTGTTACATCATATCTTTATGAGATAATGGGCATAAGAAAAATGTAACTTACCATTTTCCTGCTTGTGAATTTCTCTACGGTGCCCAAACTTTCATTGTTGTTAGTGGAGTCCAGTGTTGAGCCAGAGTTCAAAGTTCACAAACCACACAATCTCAGTTCAACGCTTGGTTATCTAGCTCCAAAATGTTCTAACGTGTGCTTATTGAAGTAATTCCAAATTAATATTCTCAACACTCAACACTTGTCCAAATAAGTGCAAACATTAAATAATTTTCATCGCTATACTAGTCTTGGATGTGGGAGTTGCTTCAACACGTGAGGAGTCTAGACAAGCTAATACACAAAAAAAAAAGACAGTGATCGTTTATGTGATGATGGTGGTGGGGGTGGGGGGGGGGGTAATTGCAACAGAAAGCATCACGATTACTTTTCAAAGCTGGTTACCTTTGTAGACAATATCGTGTTGACTGTAAGCTTTTCTTTGGATAGAAATTGCCATCCCGTTTATGAACCTCGCTCTACGCAATGGCTTGAGTTATAACTCGTGGCGTTAACCAAACTTAACCTCAGTTAAGGGATCGTAAACTGTGAATTAGGCTTCGTTACCTGTTCGTTACCTTCGGTTTACGTCCCCTGTTGATGAGGCGGAATTTATACTTGCACAGCACATGTCTCTTCCTTATCACTTAATTGATACCAAACATGTAATCACTGTGAGGTAAGGCATGCTAATCTACCAAGTAGCCTTGGATGGGCACAGCTGTCCATGCAATATTCTGCTATATAGCATAAATTATACTAAAATACAGGGGGTATATTTGCTCAATAGAATGGTGAATGAAAGCTATTGAACTGTGCCATGGGAATTGAGATTTTATTGATCTTAGTGAATGCGAACGATATTAGGAGAAGCATTGCTAAACATAATGTAAGATACAACTTATGCATCCAGTCTATATGACAATTTAAGGTGATAGAGATCGTTATCAACATGAAAAATTATTTGAATTATGTATCTAAGCATACGGGTGATTTCATTTTAAGATACAAAATCGAAAAAATAATTATCCTGCTTGGAGACACATAAACTGTCCAAAATTGTGCATGAAGTGGTCGGTTACAGGTTAGTCGTCAACATGAGACTATGCATTGTCTAATCTTCAAATCTTTTACGCAAATATAACTATTGGGTACACTCTAAATACACCGGGGTCATTTTGACTCCATTTTGAGTCAACTATGCGCCGACTAAAAATGGGGTTAACATTTTGACCACTTTTGTGGTAAAAACGTAAAATGACAAACAAGCCAAAATGTATCGTTAAGCACAATGAAGACGACAATCATGAAGGTGCAGGGCAATGACGACACCGCCGACGATAATTAATGAAAATATTTTTTTATGCAAAATACCTAAAATGTTAAAATCATTGCTGATTTCTTTGCAGATATTCTGGGAGGACGGGCCGACATTTACGCAGCGTCTTGGGATATGGACCTGTTACGTCTGGAATATTGTCGATATTGTAAAATCGTCATATTTGTTATAGGTAATGCAGACAAAAACAAAAAGACACTTGTTTTTTTCTTCAGGGAATTTATAAATTTAGGGTGAGATAAAGCCGTCGCCAAACAAAAACGAAGCCCCCAACCAGTACAAATTGGACATAGTATCGATTTAAGAGGATGATGAAAACATCCTATAGCTAATTGTCTCATTCCACCCTTCTGGGTCTTTGTAAAATTTGAAATTGGTCGGATACTAACACCCGGTGTGAAAGCAGATATAGTCCGGCGGGAGCCACAGTCCGGGGCTCCATAGACGATAACGGAATAAAGCGTGGAACTAATGTTACGTGAAGAGTCAACTGAATCGATTGCCCTATTGTTCACCATTGTTCCCGGATTATGAGTACGCCGGACAATAATTACTTCTACACCGGGACTAACACGGAATACTGATAGCTCATGAGAACCAACTTCAAAACACACAGTATACTATTATAGTTTTCAAACCCCCTATTTTGATCAGAAAGAAGTTGTGTTTATAATCATGAGATTTTGTTTTCACGTTTTTCTCAAGTGGCACAGTAATTTCAGCAATCGTGGCTTCTTTGGCATATTCGTATGCACTGAGAAGAAAGTAAGAAAATGTCGCGCCGTTGAGATGTGGGCAAGACATTGTGCAACCAGGGGTGGGTGGACATGTTTCCATGACTGCATAAACCTTAACATCTTAACATTTTAAAAGTAGCCTGGAATAACTGAAATTTTGTACTAAGGCTTACGGATTGTGTCATACATCAGGTATATCGTGGAGTACAGATCCAGTGTTCTTACAGTAGGCAGCGGGCGTTATTTCCAACGTTTGTTGAGGAGGCAAAATAACGGCCAATAGTGTTGTGATGAAATCAATGACTGCCCGGACAGCAAAGGACAAGACTCCTTTGGGAGATCATATATTAGAAGTAAACATACACACAAACACACATACAGAGTGATATTTCAATGAGTATTACTCAATTAACATATTCCGAACATTCTTTTAAATAGGCTACGGGCTACGGTGTTTTCCACTAACCATGGAAGCGGGACGAATAGTATTATCAATCTCCCTGATCGTATTTTACGTGAGACTGTTGCATATTTGGTCAGCCAATAAACATTTGGGACCAAAACTGATCATGATTCAAAAAATGGTAGGTACACTTCTTTCGGTTATCTGCATACACATTTCTAATGTTATTTTACGTGTGACCAGCAAATTTGTTAATCCGTATTACGACAATGCCCAATAATGTGTAATGGTCATAAAAAGTGTTTCAGAATTAGAATCGGGAATCCCCGATTCTAATTCAGCGGAGGCACTGGCGCTGTTTTGTCCGTCTATTATGAAATAGATCCATCTCACGAAATAACCCTAACGCGACTTGCGTGAACCAACGGAAGACTGCGCCATTTCCAACGTATTTGAATTAGAATCGGGGGTCCGGTATACTAATTATTATAAATACCGTATATAATTCCTTTTTTGTGACAAATAAAGAATTGTGAGCTTTACCATCCACGGATATAGTTTACTAGACAATTTCCTAAGTAATTATCGGCTGTCCAAAAAGAAAGCAAAACTGTGAAACGGCAGGTATAGAGCTCATATAAACCTATAACAAAAGGTGTTAGCTCCTGTAGTATTCCTCATTCAGATCAATTTAATACCCGACCTCAAAGTACTGTACTTGTGCTATTGAGTGCATGTGACCCATACTTTTATGCATACATATCCAAGATGCATGTCGTTCTTTAGATTTAGAAAGTCTCCAGAAATTTGGACTGGAGTCACTGGACTATGCCATTCCCGGCAAGATGGCCGCTAATCCGAAAGTTGGAAGACCTCTATCCTCTAGAAAGTTTTACTCCTTTTATGTATAGTGATAGTTCATCATATGATCAGAGGTTAAATCGCTTTCAAATTTATTTGCCAGTTCGGGGATCTGTTTGGTTTCATATGCATCTTATTCGTATTTCTCGTGGCGTATGGTGTGGCGAGAGAGGCAATATTATATCCTGGGAGGACTGGCGTCGGGTCGGTGCTAGAAAGCATCCTTTATCGGCCGTACCTTCAAATCTTTGGAGAACTGTTAGAAGACAGCGCTGATGGTAATATCGTGGAAACATATCGTTATGTAAAAATAAAAAAAAATGCCCGCGGTAACAACATTAAAACCAATTATTAGCTTATGTATAAATAAGTGATCCTGTGGTTTTTTTTTTTACATCATTACATGCTGAAATAGTTCTTTCAAGCCAATGTTTTTTTACATCATTACATGCTGAAATAGTTCTTTCAACCCAATGTGACTCCCGTATTCAATATAATTGTGTATACTGACATCATACCATTCGTATGTCATATAAAATATTTTTTTCATACTAGTTGCACAGTCTTTAAAGGGTATATTTTTTGGAAAACACTGTATTTGTAGACGTTTTTGAAAACATTGAAACATTTTCCCGTTAATATTTGTTTTAACCCATAAAAGAACATTAATATGTTGTATATTTGCCCTACCTCCATTATTTGCAAGTGACTCTATTGGACTGGCATCTTCGGCCTAATACGACAAACGTTCTAACTATTCTTGACTGTCCTGTACACGCCCTCACGGCAGTAATGGACCTTTATGATATGTCGTCATGTGTAGATATGAAGACGAAGGTGTTAGGGACGTGTATTCAAGTAAAAGATTGATAGTTACTGGTTCGAATCCCCAAACCTTTCTTTAATCATTTTAATTTTTTTAAAGAGAAGTAAGAATCAACTACAAAGTCATCGTAATTGCGGTTCAACTTCTTTTCATTAAAAGATATAACAGGCCATATTCCGTAAGTTACATTTGGGCCTTTGAGCTCCAATGTAAATGACGTCATTAAAATGCAGCGCATTGTGACTGGCTCTCTCATCATCTCATGTCATTGCTGCCAGCATTAATTGAAGCATGAATGTGTGCAAAGGAAGCATTGAATAGTTTTTTTACGGCACTGCCACGAGTTTTTCAAAAGACGAATCTCGATTCGATAGTTTATTAGAATCCCCTTCAAAATGAGACCGATATACATGTATGACGTTTTAAGTTCACAATCATAAAATACGACTTTGAATTGATTTTATTTGTCAAAGATTCAGAATGTATGCAATACCCTGTGGATTCTGGTAATGGTACTCATCCCGTGACTATGGAAGCCTGTCGACAGTATGCCTGGTTTGGTACCATCATGTTGTCCGTTTATCTCTTCTTGAGTAACGTTCTCCTGCTCAATCTCCTCATAGCAATGTTCAAGTAAGTACACGAGAATCAGATCTATTTCGACGGTAAAGGGAAATGTCTTGCCCATGCCCACTGAAAGTATGATCTCATAGGTTGCCCATACCTGTTGTGATTATGTTAAACGCCAACGTAAAAAAGAAAGAAAATATACTAGATTCCAGTTGATAGTGGAATAGCCTCTATTTTTTGGTAGGTGGAGGTATAGATGAGGTGACATCAATGTTTACAAACACAAGTTAGCGCCTGGCCTACTGATATGTTAGAGGTGCGAAGAATATGCCCATACAGTTACAGCATTCAATAGCCTTATCACGCCTGATTGAGCGCGAATTTTAAAAGCACAAGCCCTGCATGTGCTCACGCATACTGCCGGGCAGTGCTTTGTTCGTTGCCCGGCGTTGACGTCACATGTCAACTCATCTATTAATTGAGGGGATTAGTATGTAAAAACTTTAGTCCATGTATTTGTGGTATGATGTGCGCTATAGCCATGATAGCCGACCCTGAGCGATTGGGCCATTCACAGTCCCAATCAATAGTCAAAGCATAAACCCTAGAATACTCAAAGAAAGCGCAAACCAAATCCAGAAATAGTTTCAGTAAAAGTAGGTAAAAGCTGACTTTATGAATAGTGAAGATAAAAGTTCTGCATTGTTACACACACAGGTGACTGAAGCCTTCTAAAATTTATGATATGTTGTTGTAGGCAATGTTTAAAACCAATTCTTGGGTTGACACACTATGCATCACATGTATTGACTGGACGAACAACGTAACTTTATTTGTAGTTGCCCAATTTCTTTCAACCCGATCTCTTTTGTATTGCGAGGAAGAAATCGAAGATTTTCTGGGTCTTTCTGTCCCCTATTTTGAGTAATGGACGAAGTCCAAAACTCCGCCCATAACTCTACCATCAATTGGAATCTACTATAATAACCATCAGAATGCGGGGGGGGGGGGGGGCTTGTATTCCAAGGTTGATATCATGCTCATGTATGACTTCTCAAAATGTACGTACTAGTATTTTTACTTTGTTAAAACTATCATGATGAACTATTTTGCTTTGATTTTGAATTCCTAAACGAGTAATTTGTGTGACTGTTTAAAATGCACCCCAAAGAAGTATTTGATATGATTTCACTGCCCTAATAAACGAGTATTTTTTATGAAGGATATGTGTAGGAGACAATGAATAGTGCCATCGAGAGAGGTGTTGCCGTTGGACAAAGATGGGGTCAAAAGATAGGGGACTTTTTGCAATTCTGAAAACGTTTCAAAACACCGTCGAAAACTACCATGTGAAAGTGGGAGAAAACTGGGAAGATATAATAAACATTGATTTTTTTTTTTCAAATGGGACGTTTCTTTTGGTCCATTTTTTCTTCTAACAGATTGAAGTAAAGAATTGAATTTGTGATTTAAAAATATACCTTGTGATTATGTTATGGTAGGATTGCAGTTCAAATTTCCAATTATTTTTTTTTCTGACAAAAAAAATTGCATGAGCCACTTCCCCTATTTACGACACGACGCGTTAGGTGCACTTCACCCCTACCCCTAGTTGGAACCTAAGGCAAATGTATAATGGAATTTACTATCCTGCCTGGAAATGTGTTTAGTTTAAGAAGTGACAGTGTTGAACCAAAAATGGAAAGCACTAATACTAAAAGACAAAAAGCAATTGTTTGAAATGGTCGTTGGTTTCATTTAAATACAAACCCCCTTCGCTTCCTCCATCCACATGTAAGTGAACTGTAATGCAAAACCATCACAAGGGTCGTACTCCATACTGAATACAATGGTGTTGTTTTATCTGTAACCTGTGATTTGCTAATTGTGGGCATAAGACCTACAATATAGCATCACCGGGGGCACAGTTACAATGACATCCTTGTGTACCTTTATGATAACAGGACCTGACCTTTTTGCAATTATAGGTATCATGACTCACAACCTGACAGCATAGTTTATCTTTGACAATTTACAGTAGTGAGTTTAAGCTTTTGAACTGTGCCATTGGATTGAGACTATTGGTATTAACAAGCTGCAATTTTATGTGAAGATGTGGAAGGCTGCTAGAAGTGCTAGTTGATTGATAGGAAATTTGAAATCCCCCTTGCTAGCATAACTTAGAAGACAAAGTTAATTTGGCAATAAAAAATACTGAATTAATTGAAATCCTCAAAAAACTTCATATTTCAGCAGAAAGCAGCCACTAAGTACTTGTGGGCCACACCCTGGGGGGGGGGGGGGGTGGGGGGGAGCACCTCAACTTTGGTTTTGTGTAGGGGTGTGCGGTGTCAAGCACCCAGACTTTTTGTGAGCTTGGTGAAATATGAAGTTTAGAAAGAAGGTTTTCGGAGTAATATGCTCTTGGGAACTTAATTTTGGCCAAATTTGAGGTTTTAGGAGCTGTTGAACTTGGCAAAATTTCAACGGGAACTACAACACTTCACGTATGAAGCGGACGTATGGGTGTAAGAAGCTGACGTTTCCCCCCCCCAAAAAACCATTGGTTACTTGGATGACAGAGAAGGTACAAAAAATAGGGTCTTTGCTGAGAGGTGTGAACGCAACTAATAGTCCTCGGGAGCCATATCCCGGGCTCCATAGACATAACGGACTAAAGCTTGACCCAAAATGTTTGCGTGAAGAGGTCAACGAATCGGGGGGGGGGGGGGGGGGGGGGGGGGGGTGAAATGCCCTTATTCCTTACCGTCGTAGGCCGGTACTGTGAGTACGCCGGACTAATATTCTTACTATAATTACTTATTCCGCAACCGGCATGAATTCAGTATTATGCCGCCACATCCTTCAACATGCAGTTTATTCGTTGATGCTGCCGAATTCATTGGGTTTTGGTGGCACAATACTAAATCTTTCCAATACATAGGGCTTATTTGGGACGCAAAATTTTGCAAATTTTCACCTAAATGGGGTCTTATTTGAAAAACTTCAATTTACAAATCTTCTAAAAGTCCTGAAAGTAGAGGTCTGATCAGTAAAATGTACGCCTTTTTTTCACAAAAAGGAATAGGGGGGGTCTTTGGGGATAGTGTGATAATTTGCATTTTTAAGCTATAGATCTAGTGTCTTTATTTGCCACCCGTGAGTCATTGCCACAAATCACTGACAGACTAAAAGCGAGAGATAAGCAGCAAATAACGGAATTAAAAGCACAAAGGGTTATGTGGTAACGTGACCGTCACGGAAGGCAAAAACAAGATATTGAAAAATCATGAGGAACGCCAGATCCTCCAACATGCAATCCTTTTTAAATTCGGAAAGAGTGCCCTATGGCCCTCCCTCTACGAATTCTGCAGCCCTTGACGGAATAATCCACAGGATAAGATTGCAGAATTACTCTTGCCTTAGTGTGCCTCAGCTCAAAGTCCATCATTTTCATCCAAAATGCAATTGGAGGGTGTGTTATACTGCATGCCAAGCCATTTTGATATTGACATTTAGTTCCTTTAAAATACCACTTTCATGACGACTTTCAAGTTGATCGGCAGCTTGTGGACAGCTAGCAGCTAATGTGAAACAGTTTGACACTCTGAGAATTGACCCGAAATTATGCTCTTAGGAGCATCAGTACAGGGACATAGGGGGTTTTGTTGTTAAAATTTTTAAACAAATTTACACCGGGATTTGTTCTTCTCCCTTTAATGAGACTACGGAATTATTGTTATACGTTGGTTATTTGGTCTACGGCCCACAGTCTTAAAAGCACAATGAGAGACATGAGAAATATAGTTTCTGCAGATAATGAAGAGCCGTAATGTAAGGTGTTTTTGCAGCTTTTTCGAGAGGGGCGCATGAGCCGTTTCGAATAGTTGATCGAGGACGCCCTGCCATATCGTATTCATATCATGCCTGGAAAAATAGTGTGGCAACAATCTCCGGCGTTCAAAGCGATGCTAAGAGTTTTAGAGAAAACACCAACAAAAATATCGAATGAACGCTGACATCATTTAAAGTTCAGCAGCCGTTTCCTTTAAACAGGATTTGGTATCATGCACAGAAAAATGTTTGAACATATGTCATGGTTAAGCAGATCATAATGACAATCACTTCCATTCTTTAAAAAGCATTTTTGACGCTTGCATTGATGTGAAAACTGCAAGGAAAAATGATAAGTAGGATGTTCTTAGCGTATCACAGTAATGGTGATGGCTTGTGGTGGTGTCAGGGATTTATTCAACTGAGAAGCTGATTCGGGCCGCGTGGTATCCTGATACGGGAACGCTCCTGACATGGCCCGCTTTGTTCGTGGGGGTGGATTGGGAAAGTCAGGGGTTTACACCTACTCCTATCCGACCACTGGCGCGATCGGTACATGTACAGTTGTGACTCTATGTACACGGGACAACGGCTTAACGGCCGCCTACGAAGGGCAGGATGCTTTCATGATTCCATTTGCCCAATTCCAAGTGAAAAACATGAGGGAGCGGTATTCTGCATTATTTTAATCAGTGCTGGTATACAAATAAATCCAGAATAGAATTGTGTACCCGAATAATTCCCAGCAAGTGCCACTACCGGGATTCGCCCACCCGGGATTTTTTTGGGTAAATTTGCGGCACTAGACCATAAGCTTCCTTGCGGTGTGACATTACTGCAACTTCTTGGGCAGCCTCATCAGCCCAATGGCTTGATTAAGATTGTTTTTTTTCATTTTTGCAGCTTCACTTTTAATGCTGTTCAACAAAAACAGACATGTATGGAAAATGGCAAAATACAAGTATCAAAGAATATGAGAAATTACCGGCGCTTGCACCCCCGTTCATCATATTCAGCCATATAGTTCTGCTATTGCACGGTTTGCAAGTAAAAGCATGCGTAGAATGGGTCAGAGCTGCTGTACTGGGTCAAGTTGTCACTGCCAAAACGGAATCGTAAGTTTGAATTAACACAATATGAGGAGATTTATTAGCTGGTCAAGCGAAAACCGAATCGCAACTTTCCGATATAAATCTGATCACAAAAGCAAGGCGGATCCAGGATGTGAAAAATGCCAAAATTACCCGGGAGGTTTTGAAGGCCGGAAAACTGTCCAAATTAGGATGATTTTGCACGATTTTGCAGAATATTACCGGGGGAAGGCAGCGCCCCCTCCGAACCCCTCCCTCTAGATCCGCGCTGATGAAGCAACCGGCAAAAACGTTTATATTAGGCCAAGAATCAAAGGATAATATGCTCGGATAAGGACCTTGGTTGGCATATCGGCCAAGGAACTATATTTGAAACAGATAAACCAGTAGATCTTATTGAAGGGGACTGTGTAAGAGTGTGCGCTTCGGATAAAATTGTGAAAATTGCAAAAAGTACTTTAGGACATTGACAATAATAAAAATCAGCTGAAAATTGATGGAAGCACCTGCCAACCCCCCTTAAAAGTCCACACACCATGAAATGATGAGATTACATCTCAATAGGAACGATGTGAGCTTAGGGATATGAACAGTACAAAAGTTTCGATTTTTATCGTCTTTATAAAGCAGTGATGGCTTAAAAACGCCAAGATTTGTAGTATTTTCCCGTATTTTCATACGACCCAAAAAACAGCCGGAATTACATTATTATAAAATGCATGACGATGATGACGTCATTCGTGAACACGGTGATTCCTTAGTAACTCAGACAAAACATCTGTGTGTGCTTTTCAACACATCGGAACATCTTACATTTTTTAACCCTGTGTCGCCTTGAAATCCAAGCTGGGGGCCATGAAAGGGGTGTGTGACAAGTGTTCCATCACTTTTTTGATTATCTAGTCACAATACTTGCGTACCAAAATTCATAATTTATTCCAGATGCACACTCACTTGAAATCTGTGCACTACAAGTCCCCCAATCTTACATACCGTTCAATACTGTAGGCAATTGTGAAGCTAATTCAAACCATATTCAAAATATTATCTCAACTTCCTTCGCATGATATTAGTTACCCTGTTGTGATGTTACATTAAAAAACTACATTGACTCCAGCAAATAATAGCGGTGTTGAAACGCCGGTGTGCCGGTATGAGAGGATAAACACTGCAGATTCATCTGGGCATTGCAGAAGCATTGTTGCTGACAGTTTGCAGTTTAAAAGCTGGTGTTATCATTACCCAGATTAGATTTCAGCTATTTTTCATCAAAATATATATATCTTTTTCTCGAATAAATAAACCTCGGGCTTCTACTGGGCGTTAAATTAAGTTTGACGGTATATTCATCATTCATCATTTCTTCGAAAAGGAAACAAAGGTGAACCCAAAACATAGATCAACAAGAAAAATAAGCTACCTCCCTTTTTTGCGGTGTTGATCGTCAGAGTTTCCTATAGGGACGTAGGATATGAAACACAGGTAAAACTAGGTGCCAATCATGAGTGCGATTATTAACAGAAACAGTGTTTTATAGTATATCTCAGCATTGTTACAGTACTACGATACTGAGTATTGACATATTCGTCATGAGTCTCCAAACAGGCCAATAGACCATTTTGGCGAAATCGCGGTCCGAAATTGGTTTTTGCATAATTATGATTTACTATCATCACAAGCCTTTCATTATACCAAATATTGAGCAAAACAAGCAAAAATTAACATTCCAAATTTTTAGATATTAAATAGTTTTCACTTTGGGGAATCATCCGAAACGCCAAATGAAAAGTCTTCCAAACAGCAATTGCATTCGTCTGTTTGTGTATCTGAAAACCCACCGCACGGCTGCCTTATGAAGTGAGCCTATCGATCAATGGGATACTGCGAGATCATCTCCTCGCTTGATCACACGGAGGGGGGGCGGGGGGGGGGGAGGGGGGGGGGGGGGGGGGAGGGTATAGAGTCTGGTTGTAGAAGTTTCGAAGTTGATGGTAGTACAATGTGTGTAGCTGTAAGCTGACACTATGTTGCCACACTCAAAAAATATTTAAATGTTTTTCCAGTAGTATTTATGACGCCAATTCGCCGACTAATTAATTGCGAAAATTACAGATACTGAAAAACTGATTCAATCAAAACACTGAAAAATATTATTGGCTAGTTATACAGGGATTTGAAGGTAGAACTAAAAAAAAACACTGACGATCATCCTAACTTAGTAGGCCTATCCACAAAGGTCAACCAAAAATTTTACGGTGGAATTATATATAATTGTAAAATTCAGTAATTTTGGTAAACATGTGCATTAAACTGTCAGATATAAAGTGAATTTGAATGGAAAACTATACACACAGAGAAATAATTACACAGCCTGTGTTTAAAAATTCGCATGTACTATGTAAAAACAGAAACCCTAATTTTTATGTAACAATGATGTAAAACTTGTAAATGTTAAAAATGTACACATTAAATTATGTAAAAGTGCACATAATAACTATGTATTATCAGGTGTGTAAAAATTTACCAATCAGGTAAAACTTAAAACACCATAATTTTTATGTAATAAATTCTGTCAGAATTATGTATATTCCAATGTTATTTATGTTAATATTTGAACTATTTATGTACTTTTACATATAAATTATGTAAATATTGGAACACACTTATGTAAAATGATTACATGTAAATTATTGTAAACATGTGTAACCAATTATGTAAAAGTTTACATAATGTAGATGTAAATTAGGGAAAATATTCACCAAAGTAGTCACACAGACACTTCAGTACTAGTATATGACAAGAATTCAACAAATTTAATTCAGCCTCAAAAACAACACGGGTATATAAGTGACGGACAATTTGGGCACCTTCCCGGGGGTAAGAGGCGAGTTATTACAAAATTGGACAGCTGTTATGCCTGTAGATACTACAGTGGGAAACAATGTTGGTATCGTATGAGCCCAAACTTAATATGCAAAACGGGCTTACTACAATCGCACGTACTTTATGAATACACGTACTGACCTGTGGTTCAACTTGACTGGGATAAAAGCTTACTTTTCGTCATGGATCATCATCATGAGAATATAAGGGGCAGACTCATAATTCCTGGTCTAAAATCAGGATTATATTTGTACACAACGCATCGTACAGATAGAACAATACAGATAATATAAGTTTCCCAATGCCACGACTCCATGAGGCTACGCATCTCCATCCTCATTTTCAATGTTTTGCCGAGCTCGCTCGTGTCGTGGACCATGACTTCAATAATTTTATGTAAAAACTTCGCAACTTTTACCGCCCGAATTTACATTAATTGGTTTCCAAACAACATATGTAAATGAGTTTGTTACCATTATTGATGTTCCTTTTGTTTTATTTTTACAAAACACGATGTGTAAATTTTAATAAAATAAGTAAAATAATAAATGCATATCAAATATGTGTTCTAACTTCACAGATGTTATGTACGGTTATATTTACCAGCTTTTGCATTAAAATATGTAATTTTCTACATAATGCCGGTTTACATATATATTTTTTACATGTGTTTTTTTTAATTTGAGGTCAAACTGTAAAAGTCATGGTTTATGGGATTTGTTGGCAGAATTTGCTCACAGTTTTTTCTATAAGAGTTACAGTATTTTTCCTGTAAATAACTTATAATTGAGAATCCATAATAGTGTCTAACAAAGTTGATATAATTAAAAGTTCAAATACTAGCCTCTCTGATAAATTTAGTCGTAAGCCTCGAAAATTGGACAATAAAGTATTTTACTATATTTTTAATTACGTCTCAAATATTGTCTTTTTCTGATCCTTTTTTTTTTACTGTGAAGCGCACGTTATTTCGAAAATACAAGATGCATGTTAGTAGTGGTATAAACAAAAATATGGATTTGCTGCATGTGTTCTTTACCAGACTAGATTGTAAGATGTCTTGACTGTCTAAGCGACGATCCGGGCGATGTGCACGGCAAAAAGGAGCCTAGGTTTATCAGTTTTGAATCGCGCCCGTTGAGTTTTATTTTATTTTTCATTGTTATGTTTTTAGAACAAATAGTTAGTTAAAGGATCTTTTATTTGGTAATGATGCAAATATACGTTATGAGAATAATTTCACAATCCCTTATTTAATTTGAGAAGTGATAACACCAAACATCCATGTATTAGTTACGGTAAATGTGCACAATAGTAACATTTACTAGTTTACACCTGTTGCCTGACAAATTAATTGATTGTTGAAGTTGTAATAAAGTAAAGTTTCAAATCAGCTAAGTGGGCCAATTAAGTTATAACAACAAGATAATTTTAACCCTAGAAAGGACATAAACAATAACTATGTAGTAGCCCATTTTCCACTTCATTTTTGATTAGAGATAGTTCAAAAACCTCTTGTTGAAACCCTTTTCACGGTTTGGTATGATATTTGTCAATTTTAATTTACAATAATTAATTTGAAGGAAAAATAATTGTTAAATTCAATGTTCTTATATATTCCCTTTATGGTTAGCATAGTATGTGGTTAGTAGGTATTGGGTTCTATCGGAGGGTCCCAGGTTTGATTCCCTAGTTCATAGTAGATAGGCTTACTTGTTATACATGATTAATTTAAGCAAATTAACCATCGTCTACCCGAGCCTTTTTTTTAAACAAAAACTCCCGAAGGGGGTTTGGGGTGGTTACCACCCCCTGTGATTTCCTTTACTGAACATCCGATTACTGTAAATTTGGTACCCAAATTTTTTATAGGCTTAGCGTTTCTTATTTCAATTTGTACCAAATAAGTACAACATCCCATGATGACGTCACTATGACGTCATATGTTGAGGAAAGTGCGAAAAATACTGATTATAGGGTGGGAAATTGATATTTCGCCATTTTAGCGACCCAAACACCTATATAGCACTACAATGCTTTCGTATATAAAACTAGTTATTTCCATCATGAAAATGTGATATTCCTAACCTTTTCTTTGGGATCCCTTTATCTTCCTATACCCCGGGGATGTTTGTTGGATAATTAAAAAAGGAGCGAAATATGTCAATGACAATTACATTAAATAATTGGCACAAAAAGGGGGCTTTAGCTAGCGGGAAAACCTGAAGGGGTTGCTAACCACCCCCTTAGGTAGAGACGAGGGTTAAGATCAATATGCAATGCTAAAAACAAAAAACATCAAAACTTGTTCGATATTTCCTCTTTCTTTCCTATATTTTCCCCACATACCTACGGGAGTATTATTGAGTTCCAGCAACTTAGCTGATTAATAATTTCACTAACTGATTAATTTTATCTGTGTTTATAAATAAAGCGCATGAAAGTAATGTGGTTTTGAGGACATGTAGATAAATTATCTTCACACTTTTCAGCCATCGCAATTAAAATTACATGTTAATGGTAAATTCCAAAGATTACTAATGAAATTATTCATTTAAAATTGAATGCAAACCGGATTACCGCTTCTTGAGTTACAGAAATATTTTCCTTTCAACTTTTCCAATAAAAACTAAAGATATTTACATGAGAAAATTTCATTCTTGCATTTTCAATAAAATTACCACCTTGATAATCAGGAATGTGGCAATTGAATGAAATCAAACGTCGGAAGTCTTGTCGGCAAACTGCCATATAACCTCAAATGGTTAGTTTTGTACTCATAGAAAGTTTTCAACACAGAAAGTATAAGGCAACTACTCCAAGAGTGCTATGACCAAAGTAAAACATATACGCAATGATCTGTTGGATGACAAAAATTTTTAAATAAGATCCATGGGAATATCAATTTATTTCAAATGGTTCTGATATACACTCCGAAAGTCGTTTATTTTACGAGTTTTAGAGTTTACGTCATTTGACACTAAGTGAATATACTCTTCCTATGGTTTTCGTTACTTGGAAAGTAGTAAGCCTACATGCATCTTGTATTTCAGTGACCTTGGAACTACTGAAAAATTTAATAACTATAAAATGTAAAAGAACCATATGATTAAGGCGTTGTTTTTAGTTTAAAGACGGAAAATAACAGTCTCATTATAAACACGGTTGTTAGTGTCGATCATTAGAATGAAAGTGATTTTCGTCCGAACGCCCTCGTAAAATTTAATACAAATATAAATGACTTGATAGTAAGATAAAGCGTTCTTCTTGATTTTTAACTTAGTGATTTTGATTCCTTTTACTCTACAAAAAAGTATTTCAAAAATATACCACCTTCAAGCAAGAACAGATAAATCACCACTTCTTCCACTTAACGTTTATTGAAGTTATTAGGTCCCAAATTCACAAAACCCAAGGTTTCAAACGCTAGGGGACATACGCTTTGGATGTCCGTAGTGTGCTTACACATGTGGGCCGATGGCTACAATT
>JAMKCH010040610.1:0-13343 GCA_023653785.1 Ophioderma brevispina | reverse complement strand
TGACTCTCCAAGAGTACTTACTCTCTAAATGCAAAAGAGTAAATTTGACTCTTTTAGAGTGACTACTGGGTCTTCTCCAAAAAGAGTGACATTCCACACCTTTCAAAGAAGACCTTTTGGGTGAAATTTACTTTTAATAATAGTTATACAAAAATAATAAAATCTTATCATTTTGTAGTTTGGAAGTACATGCTCTTCCAAACTAATGGAGTATATGCACACTGCATGCGTCGCTATGCATAGCTAGTAATTGAAGCTGAAAATAAACAGGTTGCTGTACAACAATAATGAGAACAGTGATGAAGGCAAATATAATCAGGAGGGCATGACGTAACACAAGGCAAAGTAAAAACAAAATTGTCAACCAAAGTGGTTCAATTTGCCATGTGGTGCAAATCATTCCAAACGTCAGATTTGTCAATCCTGATATCAGAGCAATGCTGGAGTTAAATTTAAGAAGCTATCCGACAAAATATCACCCCAACTTCCCAGTACATCACAGTTAGTCGGCAGGTCACCCAAGTACTATTGTTCACACTAAAAATTATTGGACAGGGTCATTTTACATGGGCTTTCACAAATACAATAGGCAAATGACCTTGCTATTGTCCACATTCCCTGCACACTTCTGCTGTTCAAATCAATGGAAATCAGGCCCATGTTATAGCATATGAGAATTCATTTCCATGATGCCAGTAAATGTAAGGTTATACATTTTCCGTGGTCTTCGCTTTCTTAAAAGAGAGTAACATGTAAACAGACTTTTTTGTAGCAAACAATTCAATTAATGATTTGGGATGCTTTAAAATTTGGTGGGATTTCTATAACTTCAGAGACCACGTTTTTTCACAACTTCAAATTCGTCGCTTTTAATTTGTTGTTTTTAACCCCCAAACACCTTTTCATGTCATATTAGACCAACTTGATATGTAGTTGACATTCTGCAACAATAGTACATGATTTTATAATGAATTCAGGTATTTTGGACCTCAAATCATTTTCCAGAGTGTTTTCGACCAGCTATTGAGGTCACAGCGATTGTATTGTTAATTCTCATGTACAAGAAAATAACACATGTTGGCGTGACCTCCTGATTGACTGATCAGATTGTGATACAATGTATATGCTGAAAGGTTCAATTGATGGTTGTTTTGAAATCATGTTCCTGGCATTTAATTCATTCTAATGATCAAATTGATTTAATTGAAAATGATACCTGAGCTTAAAAGACTTTTTAATAATGGTTGAACTGTACACCGAATGTTTATTCATACCATTGCACATCGAAACATTGTTTACATTGGCTGCAGAGAGAGAAAGCTTTGTAGCCTACAGACAAAGTACTGTTGGCCACCCAGTTATGATAATCATAGGCAATATACCACAGACCTATCTGTTAACCGAATTCAGTAGGAAGCCGCGGGCAAGACCGTTCCAGTGTTGTACATTAAATTCCAAAATTAGGCCGAAGGTCCATCGCCTGCAAGGTTCTGTTTGGAATAAAAATTTAGTAGGAGTGCGTCTTTTTCTTTTCCTGTTGGGTAGCTCGTGTTATTCCTGACCACTAATTCAATACAAGGGGGGTAGGACACGATCTGCTCGATATGGGCATTGGGGATTTCCAAACAGTTATTTGGGGAACTGCTACGTGCATTTACTATGGTAGTCTCGGTCCCAGTGACATTAAAAAATCATCTCTTAAACCTTTGTTCAAAAGATCTTAGTAATATCATGATAAATTAAGAAAAAAATATCGACTTCAAAATCCATCGGAGTTAGTGGATTAACCCCGCTGCAAAATAGTGTAATTTCCAATAACAGTCATTTAGATTTAAATATTCATGACCAGGCCTAGTCTTTAGTCAAGTCTGTGTGTAACCGTTCGATATGCGTAAGAGCGCCCTCCTACCGTTAAGTCTTTGAAACAGACTAGCACCCGGAAGTTGATGCCATTTTGAATTTGCTGTTGCTGTTAGGTTGGCATGTCCTACCCCCCCTGATTCAATATTTGCTTTCAATGTTTGGTAATATAAAAGAACATGTAAACATCGTGAAAAGTAATATTTCCCTTGAGTAAATGCTGGGGCTTCTGCTAGGCAAGAGAAATGCTTTCAGTGCATGATAGAAAAGATAACGGAATTAAACTACTGTTTGATGGAAAATGTGACCCATATTAATGCCTCAAGAGCATAGGGTTGGCAGTAGCTGTATGCTTAAACTTTGGCACTATTTTTTAAGTTCATTATTTTGTCATGTATTTTTATTTTAAATAAAGATTGTATGTATATAGGGGCTTGTGATGATGCTATATTGAAATGAACAAAAACAATTAACAAGGATCAGACAAAAATGAACAAAGATTTAGAGCATAGGACCCTCAATTTGTGTACCATCTGGACAGTCAGGTTTAGTTAGTTAGTTAAACCAAAGTTTTAAATCCAGTTTTGTCCCTGCTAAATGGGGGTGGCCGGATACACCTCACACTCAGCAATACTGCTGTATGAGGTTTTATTGGAGCAAAAGATAATTGACTGGATGCCCTTCCTGACGTCAATCCACCTTTTTCGGCAGTGGGCCTAGCCTTTGGGCAACCACACCCACCATGCAAGGCAGCATGTGCTGGATGGCCGCCATTAGCTCTCCAGAGCTGACGCCCTTGTAGGTAGATCTTTTTTCATTCTACCAGGGTAACCAGCTACCCTCCTCATCAGATTTCCTTAGAAACCCAATGGGGGTGACAGTTTAGCTGCCGACAACTCAGCCCTGGGACAGGTAGTACTGGTTACCAGGATACTAGTAGCAGGCCCTCAAAGGAAACCTGACCTGACTGAACAGGTGTAGTAGGTATATCATCATGTGAGTGCAACAAGGTCATAAGTGCAATAGCTGCCATTTGTCTGAAATTCCCATCAAACATACTATCATGCCAAGTTTTTGGTCAGTGGCTCTTGAAATGGTTCTTCAGGCACCTGTGTCGCCTGGATAACCATTTCAAGAGCCACTGTCTTGAGGAAAGAAAAATTGAGTTATTTTAATACATTGCAGCACACAGGTGTATCACATGGCAGCTATTGTACTTACAACCTTCTTGCACTCACACAGCTATATGCCTTCTCTGTGCATCTACAGTTACTGCAGAGAAGTCCTATTACTGTATACCTAATACCTGGTGTACATCAGAACACCTATCTTACAGTCACTGGCTCACAGTAGTCCTGCGGTAGGCTCATATGACCTTGCAAAAGAGTTTGCACAAAATGTTTTGACGGTTTCTGGGCAACATTGACCTGCTGATTCCAGATCTTGATGATGCAATTTTGGTCATCCTTAGAGCTTTTGAGATTAAGGGGGGGGGGGGTGGGGGGGGATGAAGCATTTTCAAATTTTACCCCTGTTATTCCCCCCTTCCCAAAATGCAACAAGTTGCATCATCAAGATTTGGATCAGCAGGGTTGCCATTGTTGCCTAGAAACCAATCAAAACATTTGCTGGCAAGTTTTTTTACAAGGTCTATCTATGTTCATGGTGCTACCACTCGGACACCGTGTGTACTGTGCCATGAACACTGCTAAGTTAGTACGCAGAGTAGGCTGTGAACATGGTAACCAGCCCAGTTGGAATCTGTGTATTTTGCAAAATCGGTATCTCTTATAGTGGAAGAGGAAATCTTCAGATATCTTCATGTACGGAGGGTGCCATACTACGAGGTAGACCAGCTGAGTCCTGCGGACCCAGCTACTGTGCAAGTTGGAATCTGCTGGTATTTTAACACATTCTCTTGTTTGGGATCCCAATGTGGAAAATAATCGGATCCAAAACATAATATGATAAAATTGGATTATTTACGCCCATTTATTGGTCCCTCATCTCAGTGTCTATGAGTTTTAAAAATTGGGCTTCGAACTGCGTCTTGCCCAATATTTTTGCAACTCATAGCTCGACCCATTATTTTGGGCTTAATCTATCCAATTTTATATCAAAATCGTATCCCTAAATATTGGAAGAGAATTCTTCAGAATTGCATATTCAAATCTGGCATCTGTTCCCTCCAATATGATCTCAGTGTCCGAGTGAAAATGCATTAATGCACTGAAACACCGCAAAGTATATTTGGCCCCTGCCTATTTCGTTCGCCAGTAATATAATGGCCTATTTGCAGCTAATGTTGTTCTCGATGGGGCCCTACAAAAGGAATTTAAATATTTCTTGACTAAGGCTGGCTTGTGAGATTTCTATGAGACTAATATATTTGCTTTGCTGTGTAAACTTTTTGATGCATAATGGAGTTGTTGTCTGTTGAAATCTTCCGTTTATTTAAAAAAAAACTCTAGTAGAAAAAGATCCCTTTTTTCCAGGATATAGGAAGACTTAGGTAGCAGTCACACTTTTTCAGCAGTTTTCTTCTGTAAATTTTTTTCAGCAATCTCATTTATCTCTGGCACTTTTTTCTAACCTGGGGTGTTTTTAACAGATGGTTCAAGCACATATCGAGGCACATTTTGTAATGGTCTGTGAGTGTGTTATTAAATTGAGTCTGACCTAAAATTTGCTGACGATGACACTGAAAAGCGGTTATTCCCAGTTACACACATGATGGGATTTCTTAAGGCGTAAAAAATATTTGATTGATGTTACAAGAATATATTAGGGTTCGGTCAGTTGTCAGATGTTTTTTTTCAATGACATGGCAGATCTTGCTATTTTCTTGTTTGTACTTGTTTTGGGGTATTGTTTTAGGTTTTCGTCTTTGTTTTGGTTTTAAAAATTGTTAAAGGTGGTACTACTCAGGATCAATGTTTAATTTAGTATGTTTAAAAGATTCTTTGCGGTCGAAAGAAAGATATCTACTGCAATAAGATTGCCTTATAGCAGAATTAACGAACAACTGTTTGTCTAGATGTCCCATGTTTGGCATTGGTGACGGTTGCTTTTGCTCCGGCATTGGTTACGTTGTATGACTTGAGAAGACAATGACAAAACAGGTGTCCCTGGTGGAATGTCTAGACTCTCCCTAGGGTTCTCCTGGTCATTAAATCCGACTTTTTATATAGTGTTGTCCAGTAGAGAAAATCAACTATCGTATTGCTTAAAAGCTGGGACGAATTCTTGAATATGATATAACTGAAATAGGTTTGGTTGCCTCATTCATTGGCTTACTGCTTTCAATACACACAGTGAAATACTAAATACCATCGTGATTTCTAGTTTTCACATGAGCTGATCAAAATGTCTGCAATCAATACGGAATATTCTAACGTTTACTTTGATTTAATCATATATAAAGTGTTATTTTCTGATTGAAAGACATTCAGTTTAAAAACAAAATTTGTTTTAATATTTTGAAGCAAAGATATATTAGCCTGTTATTTCACTTTAACTGAAAAACTGTTAGTTGTTGGCAATAAATTTTTTTTTTTTGTGCTATTTGTATACATAATAGAGCACACTATATTACATACATCGTGAAGTTCTATTTTTCACATGAGGCTGATCAAAATGGCTGCAATCATATACGGACGATTTAATCAAACGGTACTTTGTTATCAATAAGATAGTTAGTTTCCTGATTGTAAGACATTCATTTTAAACAAAATTTGTTTTATAAATATTTTGAAGCAAAGATTTATATTAGCCTGGTATTTTACTCACCTTAATGAAACTGTTATGGGTTGGCATAATTTATTTTTGTGGCACTTTTCATACAAATTTTTGAGTCATTTTTTAAGGGTGGTCGGATTCCTCTTCTTAATTGCTCTTTGGTCTCTCTGTCTGTCTAATTTTATCATTTTCAAACATTGATCTTGGATTGTATAACATGGGATTTTGTGGCAAAAGGAGGAATATACCAGGTACCAAAATGTAGGCAAAGTAAGGGATAGTGTTGTTTGTTAAGGGACCGTACTAAGATAATCGTACGAAAAATCCTATAAAATAAATTTTGCACACCTATTGATTGTGTTTCTTTTTTTTTTAAGTACGCATGGGTCAGACTAGTGGTTTTAATTCATTGTTATGGTTAATATAATTCTGTTTGTTTCGGTGAAACCACTCGATATGTGTTTCAATATATTTTTTAATTTTTTTGTATAATATTGTATAATATTATTTGTTGTGCTGTTTCCTTTAAACTTGCCTCTTATTGTCATTTCCACCCTCACTGTCCTGTGATTACATAGACTGCCATTTACAAGGTCTAACTCTAATCTTATGCACCTTTTTGCGACAGGTATTTCTTACATATGGACCTGATTTCTCTTACCACCCCAAACATTTCTGATCTAGAAATTGGTGGGGCATAAATTCCACTTCATTATATTTCCTGTATATTTGGTGTTTTTGAATTCATCACTGTTTGTGTAGGAACTGAATATGGCATCCTGACTGTCCTAAAAGTAGCTTTGGTAAGTTTGGGAATAATATGGTTGGATTTTTTGATGCTCAATCTTTTCAATGAACAAAATTACCCTGAATCTCAGAAAGACTGCTGTATACAAGGTGAATTTTTAAAGGAATCTGCCTATTATTTAAATCAGTGGTATACCAAGGCAGTCAATCCAGAGGAGGCAAATTTCACAAGTTCGTCCACCAGAGCGGCAATATTTGTAAGCCTTCTCTTTGATTTGCTCTGAACTGGGTCAAAATGTGTGCCGTATCGCACAACAAAGTGCCAAATTTTCATAATTTTGCCAAAAAAAAGGGGATGGACCCAATTAAAGTATATAACGTTTTCATCTGATAGATGGACTTCACCCCACAAAACTCCATCTCAATGTTCGCGCGATATTTAATCGTTTAAGTGAGAAGCTAGAAAAGTAATTTTGTGAGCCCCTGGAGTACTCTGTAAGAGTAATTGGTCTGTGACCAAATGGTGTACCTTCTGCCTCAGAACTTCCAAACCAAACATCTTTAACCTAAAGTTCACAGGCGTAAATGCCAGAAAAAAAAGTTTTATTCTAATACCAAATTTGACCACTCCGCATGAATCTTGGGGTTCTGGGGATGCGAGATATTAGTTGATCAGGCCATGGCCCTTTCAGGTTGAAATTCCCAAAGAAGAGGGATGAAAATACATATTTTGAGTCCATATGTCCCACTTTTTCAAGCCAGAGGGGGGAAATTTCCCCCCACCCACCCTGTTCGTACACCACTGATTTAAACAAAAAGGGGATAAAAAATAGCACTCAAATAATTTTCTCTATCATTTCTCTTCAACAGTTCTAGATTTTACACTTAAAAATTAAAGGAGAATGCATTGCTATATACTACATCGCATAGCTGACAGTAAGTACTAACCACATGTGAGTTAATGATTCGATTCACCCGGCCAATTTAAAGCACTATCAGTTGATTTGCTCAAGCACAGTAAATTAACAAAAAAAATATCAAAAATCAAATTTTTCCATGTTCATAACAAGTTTTAGATATCCAAACATACTCCACAGCGATTATCGGACCAAAAGCAACCTAATAAGTGATAAAATCGGATATTTTAGTCATTACATGTCCGTACGACACTTACTACAACACGTAATTGAATAGAGATTTCTATCTATGGACACTGCGTTTTCTTCATTCTTCATCAATTTTTGCTTGGAAAAATGCTTAAAAGAATTCGACACAGATTTATCTTCACTTTGAAGCTTATCCTGGCAAATTAAAAATTTTGACTCCTTCGAGTGGAACACTGATAGTGTCTTAAGATTACCTAACCAATGAATTAAAATTGGGTATGTGCTTACCTAAGTCGTTACGTAACACCTTGGTACTGGATCATGTGAAATTGTCTAACAGGGTTGTTGTAGCGATTATTTGATAAGTGAGTTCAAGACAAGACGGATGCATCCAGTCACCTCTAAGGTAATGGACAGGATGTTGACATAACACCCCAATTGAACCTCATGTTAAATCCGCACCAACATTTAGGTATTGTCAACCAATTCTGATTCACTGAGAGCATATGTTCTCATCTCCTAGTGCGCATCAGCAAAAATTATGTTAAGTGTGTCCATTGATTTCTTGTTTATTTATTTAAATTTGACAAAACACATGAACTTACAACTGGCTTTGATTGTGTGAGTGCACTAGTGCTAGACTGTGGTCTTGTAATAAATTGTGGGTTCGCGTTTCACTTTGTCCTATAATTGTTTTATTCTAAGGTAAATTTATGTCATGTTTTATCAATCTGTTCCAAATAGATGGTAATGGGAATACATGCTTATGAGATGAGGAACTGAACTATGCTCTAGGACCACAATTGAATGACAATGTCACATTTTGCTGTTCAAATTAAGACCTGTTCAAGATCTAGAAAAAAATTAGACTCTGATCAATACAAATAGGCAACTCTCTATTTTAAAGTGCAAAAAGGAAACCTGCCTTATTTTTTAGAGGAGGGACCTCTACCATAATCTTTGAGTGTTTGCCTTTGGTGTTGAAGGTCTGGGTTCAAAATTCCATGTAAATGAGGTCAGATAACTAACACGTACCTACAGCACTGCACAAAAAGATAATTTACTACTGTACGCTGAGCCAGGCTGGTATGTTTTGTTAAGTGTGCATTTTGTATCAAATTCCAGACGTAACCAATTGAGTGGTATATGTCTTTTGCATAAAGGACGTTGTTTCGTCAAAACACGTTGATCAAACACTATAGATGCGAACTATTTGGCTTTTGTTGATCCGCGTATAATGTATCCCTTGTTAACACTCATGCCTTTTAGCAAACACAAGTGTCATTGCAAACCAACCACTGCCGTCCGTTGCATTGTATTTGCATCTGCGTTGTTCTTAGAGTTTGCAAAGTGAAGAGGCAAATCTTTTTGGTACCAATTGTCAAAGTATAGCAAGGGAGAGGTGTATGAAGCCAGACATCATTCCCCAGACATACAATCCCCGGGCTATAGGTATTCTTCTCACTATTCTGTCGCAATAGATAGTGTGGTGATGAAAGATAAGTAAACAAAAAGCCATGGCCAAATGTAGGTCAGGTGTTTTCGGCAATTGAAAAAACAAAAATATTTGTCAATGTCAAAACAATGTCCAAATTAGGCATCTTTGATACATATTTTGTGGAATCAAAACACAAATATGTTTTAATGGCTCCAAACATACTAGCTTTCAGTCTGGGAATAATCAGATGATGGCATTTGAAAATTTTATGAATTTTTGTCAAAAACCAGGTGGGAAATTACACTTCGGCGACAAAGAGTTAAAATTTATGCAGCGGTTGCTCTTTATATTTTAATGGGAAGATAAGACGGTACCCCATTGTCAACATTACTTTGGGCAGTCCTCATTTTAGTACTATGATATTATTAGCAAACAGAGGACAAGTAATACCCATCCATAATGCTTTGCACTGTAATTAGGCTTTATGCTATGAGGCCAGTTGAGTGCAAATCCGTTGGAACATATTTTTCAATATGGAATGAAGCGCAATTCGTTCAAGCAGAACAATTCTCTCATTGAAAAGCCTGTTAAATGGAGTCTTCCAGAGAGGTGGGTGTGTATTTCAAATGCAGTTAACTATGGGATATTCCATTCAAAATCCATATTCCCCCCAGGGAGGGGGCTTCTCACATTGGGATGTAGTCTAGGCATGTGCCGCCTATAAGACCCTCATTTTCAGGCTCTTTTTCAGTTCCAGGGACCCCCATTTTAGGACCATTTCAGTTCCAGAGACCCTACTTTTCATGTCCGTAGCTTATTTTCTGAAATGTTTTGAAAACCTAGTTCCGGAGACCCCCATTTTTTTGGCCTCAAATCAGCTCTGGAGCCTCAATTTTTGAAATCTGGGAGGAAGACGTTACCTAAATCTTCCTCTGCATTTATCCCAACATATTGATGTCAGTACAGCAACTGTAGCAGTTGAGTTTAGATCCATTAGGGGACTAACCCATTAGGTAGCTATACCCTGTTCAGTGTAAGGTGGAACATGACCCCATTCTTTTTCCACTTATATTCTAACATTATGTCAGAGGAGAGGCTCCAAGTTGTGCCATAATACACTATAGCTACTACAGTATATTTACCCCAAGGTTGCATTATGACCTTGCCCTTCCCTAGTGTTATCTCTTTGAACATTGTCAAGGGCCATGTTTCATATTATAGTGAAACTATAAGAAGTTCACACTAAAAAGAATCTTATAGTGAACACACTCAACACAGTACATACATTGAAATCCACTATAGATAGAAGATTCCAATTACATCATCCACAGTGGGAGTATAGATTGCAAATTCAATAGCCTATACGTTAATTTAATTTGAACTGTACACACCCATGTAAGGAAGATATAGGTAAAGTTGTTCTCAAGGGCACAGATTTCCAATTGATTAGCTCACTATTAGAGATTGCCTCAAAAATGCTGTGCCGATTATGAGCATGAAAATCAGGCTCATGTGCTGGAGGACATGTATTATATAGATCACATGACCTCAATGAGGTACAGTTCCATCCTAATGCATTATGGGATTGCTTTCTGCACATCATCTGATTAACAGTACAAACACAAGGTACAAGCTCAGGAGAGTGCTACTGTTATTACTGGTTCCCATATGCACACAACCGTTTTTAATTTAAGTTACAGGTCTGAAGACGAGAAGATATCAGTAGCTTCCCACAATGCATTCCTTCTAATGGAGGTTTTTGTACAGGTACTGATGTGAATTGTTAGAGATGAAACATGGCTAAAATGACAGTACTGATCACAAACTTGCATTTTAAGAATGTTTCATCTCTAACGATTCACGTGACTACCTGTATAAAAATCTCCATTGGAAGCAATGCATTGTGGGATACTACTGATTTCTTCTCTTGGTCTGAAGTGTGAAGAGGAAAATATAGATCTCAAGCTATACTTTGATTACCACTAAATAGGCGGAAATTATTTGTTTTTTATCATTCCGCACATAAAAATAAAACAAATATATTCCAGCATTTGCACACTAATCGCCCACGCCAAGCAACATATACACACTACATCTCTTGCGTTATCTTGTGCCTACATTATTCCATATTAATTATTATTCCGCACTGTTATGAGGACAGCCGGTTTTGTGATGATCGAAGTATAGACTGCACTACTCTCGGGATGTATTTGCAAATTGACTTGAAATAGGGTAGTTCTTGTCAAAATTTTCTTATCGTCGCCCACATCACATACTGTTGTATTTTACAAAACACGTTTTCCGAGAAAAATGCAACTCAAAATCTGCCGCGTCATTTCATGTCTATACAGTTACACGAAGCATAAAATAAGCATCTGGACTTTACTATTTGAAGAAAACATTTTAAAGTCCAATATAAATCATAAATGCAACTTAAAACTACAATTATATTTTCTTAATTAGGCTACAAAGTTATGTCTGTATGTGAAATCACAAATAATGTATATTGCACAATACGACGCATATTACACCATTATATTTCAATGTACGTAAAATAGATCACTATGTTCAAATTCACGATGGAAATGCGTCAAAATAGTTCTGTATGTGAAATCGTTTATTTTGGGATCGGCAAAATAGAACGCTATATCAAACATGTGTAAATAAATGGCGATTTTAAAATACGACAGTATGTGAAAAACGGATATGATTTTGAAGAAAATGACAAAAATCTATAATTATAAACTAATTAATTAGGCATCCTCACATTTTGAAACATTGTGGATGGTAAATACTCGATGAACTAAGTAATTAGACGAAATTTCGCAAAAACCTCAAAAATGTGAAATACGACAGTATGTGATGCGGGCGACGTTATAATATATAGGAGGAAAATGGGACTTAAACAAGAAAAATGGTTTGGTTGGCAAAATCTGGCTGACCTTAAAAAATACCAATTTAAACATTTTTCCACATTAAAAAAACTATTCTCTCCAGTGCAATGCATTTTTTGCATGAATATCTTTGTTTTTTGTGACCCAAGCAGATTACAGTAACTGTGAACATATGCTTGACTACCTCCCTGGGAAGATTGGTGTCATTGTACATAAATAGTGCTAAAGTACATTTTGTTGTATGAATGTAAGAAGGTCATAAGTGCAATAGCTGCCATGTGATATATCTGTGTGCTGCCATGTATTAGACTGACTCAATTTATCTTTCCTTAGTTAGAAGCTCTTTAAATTGTTCTTCAGGCAACTGTGTTACCTGAAGAACCATTTCAAGAGCCACTGACCAAAGATTTGCATAACAGTATGTTTGAGGGGAATTTCTGACAAATTGCAGCAACTGAACTTACAACCTTCTTGCATTTATATGATGATTTTTTACTGGTTTCGCCCAGAAATTGCATGAAACTAATGCTTCAGAATTGTGTTCAAATATTAGAAAATGACTAGAGATTTTTTTGTGGGCCGCCAGCTATAGCTGGCAGGACCACTTAGCAATCCGTTGTGCATGTGTGGATGGATGTGTGAATGTATGTGTGTGTCACTAAATTGTTAAGTTTTTTTTAAATCGACCTTAATTGAAAAGTTGAAGTTCAATTGGAACCAAACTTCTGTCATAGGTGCACCATGCGATCCCTCATATGTTGATGAGGTCAAAGGTCATGTGCCAAGGTCAAAGGTCATGGAGCGGCCCGCAGCTTATATTCTTTGAATATAGTGAGCGCGAAAGCCGATAACTGTGAAATTCTAGTTTATTATGTTTGAATATTGTTTCATATCAAAGAATTCCTCTAATATTTTTAACAAAATCAATTTATTTGGCAGCCTTCACCGAGATCACGTAGCCTTTCACCAGACAGTAGTTGTCGTTTCCAGTCACCATCAATGTCACCTACCAGGTCGTCAAACAGTCTGTATGCGCAAGTACAGGATCAAATCCAGAGCTATTTGTCTCCGACGCACGACATCAAAAACCTGTATCCGAGACCTTTGCAATTGTCTCCGGAACCACCTGTTATACCAAATTATCACAGACCAGGTATGCTTGGGTTGGAGTCTATCTCAGCTGTGCTTCACATGTTGGAAGTGTGTTTATGTTGGGGTTGTGGATATATTATTGTGGTGGGAAAATTATGTTTCAGTGTTTGTGAATCAACATTTTGTTTTGCGTTTTAACCCTGCTTTCTTTTACTTTTTGCTGTTAACGTCCGTTTCTAAAATGTGCACACGTCAGAAAACCGTAAGTTTGCATAACAACTGACAACTTTTTATGTTATCAGTAGTTATAGAGTGAAATAAATTGGTTAATTAGAATAACTTGCGCCAATTGAACTGTCAGTCCAATGTCTTTCTGTGGCCATCATGGTGGAAAATCAACCATATTACCAGCGGTATGATACTTTTAACCCATTTTATCATAGCAACTTTTAAGTACTTGTTTCATCG
>JAMKCH010040609.1:0-70483 GCA_023653785.1 Ophioderma brevispina | reverse complement strand
GAAGGAACACAAACATTGTAGTGCATCATTTTTTAAACATAATAAAATCGTATGCATGTTGCAACACCACAAAAATATTGGCTACAACTGTCAAGGTTATTAAAATGTAACTGGAATGGTTTCATAACTACAAAGGTTTTGGAGGATTTAAAAAAGTGGTCGTACAACTTTATTAAGAATTATTTTACCGTTTTCTTAACTTTCTCAATTAAATATAGTTTCCTATCTTTTAAAGTATATGTACACGCTTTTAAAATATTATACCCCAAAAACTTGAAACGAATAACAATTAAATGGGTAATTATACTATAAAATCTAACTAACTGAATAAATGAATATTAAGGTCTACGTCTACTTGTATTCAAATGGGCTTGACCTGTTTCCCCCTACTTTGATAAATAAGCATTTGAGACACTCAAAACATTCCTTATTGGAATCCTATGACATCCACCCAAAATTTACACCATTTTGCATCCAAATCGTTGCAACTTTTAAATTGACACCGGACAACTGAAATTTAACCTTTGACTGTTTTACCTTAAACTCCAAAACTTGGGTGGTAGATAGATACACTATAACCTTTTTTGGATCCTTATGGTTGGACAATGATGTGGCATAATTTCAACATGACCGGATCATTTAAAATTTGACCCCTGTGTAATCCTTAATTTCCCCCTACCTGTTCTAGCTAATATTCCAGAAATGCTATCATGTATTTGGTAGAGGATAGTGTACTGAGCTGAATAATAAGTATCGTTTGGTCCACTTTCAGATATGTGGCCTAAATTTCCTGATGGCTTAAGCACTATATAAAGCAATCAGATTATTTCGATTGTTGGTACCAGTTGATAGCATTAGTCCACTTTCTATTGCTCCAACACAGCTAATTGGCGTCACAATGACGTTAAAGTTCACAAGTTGGGCAAATTGGCATTTCCCACAGAACACAACATGCATCAGAGAATAACATGAAAAAAATGAATTTGCATTAAAAAAAAGGTAGGAATATTGGATTTCAATGCGGGATTTGGCCCCAAAGGATATGGAAAAAGACTAGTTTTTAATCAACATATAATTTAGAGCCATTAGAGCCATACAGTGCAAAAAATTTAAACAATACTATAAACTAAAGGGTTTATGCATTATCAGTTATAGGCGAATATGTGACGAGGTCGGAAAACTAAATAATGGCCGCCCATTTTTTTTTTTTCCCGCGGGATACAGGATGAGCCCATAGATGATACTACAAAACCTTTATTCTATCTATGAACTAAACACAACTGGAATTATTTTGTTGTTTGTATAGTTTTAAGTTAATATGCCTTATTAGTCTATTTTGGATGCTGCATTAATGATAAATAAATGATTAAGAAACTGCATTGCGGCTCAGCGGGCAGTTAAAATGATCAATTCAGATGCTGCATTTTCAATAATGGGGTAGAGGTAATAGAACCACTCCCACCAATCGCTTCGACGCCAACCCGGTGACGGTGCGACCTTCACATTTTGGATTCGCGAAAATTAGCAGAAGGATGGGAAATAATTATATGGAAAACTTACCGAAGTTTTCAGTTTTTGCGCACGGAGTGAAAGTTTACCTGGGGTGGTTGGTAACTCCTCCCCTTTGATAATACGAGTTTAATTCACTATGCCCCCTAAAAAAAAATGATAAATTGGGTGTATTTGTCACACATGTTACAATACAAAACTGGATAATTCTTTTCAAGACGCACAGACCGTACGTTTATAAGTGACAAGTAAACATATTAAAACACAAAAACTAAAATGTGAAGACATGACAAATCCTCATGAAGTATAGAGAGGTAACATTTCACCGATTGCTTAAATCTTGATAGACTAATTATCGATTTGATCACATGAGTAGCAATCTTTTCCCAAGTGATACGTATGTTCTGTGTGTTTCTGAGATTTGAACGCAAAGCTAGCGAATACGGTATTCGATTGTTTTTGAAACCGTTTTATACAATGGGTGTTATTCGACTGCGGCTATATTGGTTAGGAGAGGAATTTTACTTTTATTTTGGGTACAATTAAAGAGTACATAAATGCAACCAGATCAACTATTAACAATGACCAAAAAACAGATTCGACACTATGGTCGTGACCACGACGTATCTTGAATTAATTGGTCAATTTTCAATGGGATTTGCAGCCAAAAGTTAGATTTTTATCTGATGCTACAGAGACATGAAAAAGTAAAAATCAATTTGACCGACTCATATCATTTGCTGATCGCATCACATATTATGGATACACAATACTCTACTGGTGCCACTTTATTTCCACTAAAGACAGCCCACAAACTCAGAGAAAGTTTAAAACAGTGTTTAAAAAAGCTGGTTCATGTTGACCATAATAGCAAAACAAAATTTAGATCTTAGCAAATGTGGATGTCTGTGTGAGCGTGTTGCGGTTACTTTTTCATCTTGTTTAGTGAGTCTAGAAGGTAAACAGGTTGTTGACATTCTTCGCCTAATATTGGGTCTATGATAACCTATGTGTTGGTAACTAACTTCCACCTTGTCCTAGTTACCCTAACAAAGGGAACAGGTTGGGCGCTTCTCTTTGCCTGTATTGGGGTTATAACCTTATGTGTGGTTAACTCGTTCCATCTTGTCTTTGGAGTTCCTAGCAAGGTAAAAGTTGGGGCCTTCTTCTTTGCCTGGTATTGGGTTTACTAACCGTTACTGTGTTGGTTAATAGTTCCATCTTGTCTTTCGTGAGTCCTAACAGGTGACAGGTTGTTGGCCTTCTTCTTGCCTGGTATTGGGTTTCCTAACCTTACTGTGTTGGTTAACTCGTTCCATCTTGTCTTTAGTGCGTCCTCAACAAGGTAACCGGTGTTGGCTTTCTTCTTGCCGTAATATTGGGTTGTTACTAACTTACTGTGTTGGGTTAATCGTTCCATCTGGTCTTTAGTACGTCCTAACAAGGTAACAGGTTTTGGCTCTCTTGCTGTATTGGGGTTACTAACCTTACTGTTGCGTTAACTCGTTCTTTTTGTCCAATCTGTCTTAGTGAGTTCCTAAACAAGGAACAGGTTGTTGGCCTTCTTCTTTGCCTGGTATTGGGTTTACTATCCTTACTGTGTTGGTTAACTCGTTCCCTCGGTTGTAGTAGTCCCTAGCAAGGTAACAGGTTGTTGATCTTTCTTTGCTGGTATTGGGTTTCCTAACCTTACTGTGTTGGTTAACTCGTTCCATCTTGTCTTTAGTGAGTCCTAACAAGGAAACAGGTGTGGCCTTTCTTCTTTGCCTAATTATTGGGTTTACTAACCGTTACTGTGTTGGTGAAACGTTCCATTGTCTTTAGACAGTCTAACAAGGAACAGGTTTGTTGGCCTTCTTCTTTGCCTAGTATGGGTTTACTAACCTTACTGTGTTGGTTAACTAGTTCCATCTTGTCGTTTAGTGAGTCTAACAAGGTAACAGGTTGTTGGCTTCTTCTTTGCATGGTTTGGGTTTTTACTAACCTTACTGTGTTGTTTAACTCGTTCCATCTTGTCTTAGTAATCCTAGCAAGGTAACAGGTTGTTGATCTTCTTCTTTGCCTGGTATGGGTTCTAACCTTACTGTGTTGGTTAATAGTCCATCTTGTCTTTAGTGAGTCCTGCAACGGTAAACCAGATGGTGGGCCTTCTTCTGTGCCTAGTATTGGGTTTCCTAACCTTACTGTGTTGGTTAACTCGTTCCATCTTGTCTTTAGTGAGCCCTAACAAGGTAACAGGTTGTTGGCTTCTTCTTTGCTGAGTATTGGGTTTACTACCTTACTGTGTTGTTAACTCATTCTTTGTCTTTAGTGAGTCTAACAAGGTACATGTTGTTGACCTTCTTTGCCGGGTATTGGGTTTACTAACATTACTGTTAGGTTAAATATTCCATCTTGCCTTTAGTGGTCCTAAACAAGGTAACGGTGTGGCTTCTTCTTGCCTGGTATTGGTTTTACTAACCTGACTGTGTGGTTAACTCATTCATGTTGTCTTTAGGAGTCTAGCCAAGTAACAGGTTGTGGTCCTTCTTCTTTGCCTGGTACTGTGGGTTTACCTAACCCTTACGGTTGGTTAACCTCATTTCCATCTTGCTTTATGAGGCCTAAAAGGTAACGGTTGTGGCCGTCTTCTTTGCCTGGTATGGGTTTACTAACCTTACTGTCGTTGGTTAACCTCATTCCATCTTGCCTTTAGTGATCATAACAGGAAACAGGTGTTGGCTTCTTCTTTGCTGTAATTGGTTACTACACCTTACTGGGTTGGTTAACTCATTCCATCTTGCTTTAGTGAGTCCTAACAAGGTAACAGGTTGTGGCTTTTCTGTTGCCTGGTATGGGTTACTAAACTTACTGTGTTGGTTAACTCATTCCATCGCCTTAGTGAGTCTAACAAGGGTAACCGGTTGGGCTTTCTTCTTTGCAATGGTATGGGTTTACTAACCTTACTGTGTTGGTTGAATCATTCATCTTGCCTTTACGTGGTCAATAAAGGTAAAAGGTGTGTTTCCTGTTTGCCTGGGATGGGGTTTATAAAACTTACTGTGTTGTTAACTCATTCCATCTTGTCTTTAGTGAGTCCTAGCAAGGAAACAGGTTGTTGACCTTCTTCTTTGTCTGGTATTGGGTTTACTAACCATACTGTGTTGGTTAAATCATTCCATACTTGCCTTTAGTGAGCCTAAACAAGGGGAACAGGTTGTGGGCCTTCTCTTGCCTGGTATGGAGTTTTACTAACCTTAATGTGGGTTAATCATCCATCTGCCTTTAGTGAGTCCTAACAAGGAAGGGGTTGGCTTTTTCTTTGCCTGTATTGGGTTCTAACCTACTGGGTGGTTACTCATGCCATCTTGCCTTTAGTAGTCTAGCAAGGTAACAGGTTGTTGGCCTTTCTTTGCCTGGTATTGGGGTTACTAACCTTACTGTGTTGGTTAATCGTTCCATCTGTCTTAGTGAGGTCCTAACAAAAAGTTACGGGCTGTTGGCTTTTCTTGCCGGGGATTGGATGCAGCTAATCAACAAGCTTCCGCATGTTACAGACATTTCTTAACTGCATATAAAACTGTCACACAACAAACAGAGAATAAAAGAGCTTGATGGAAAGCTACGGATTCAGATGATATAATAAAAATTCCCCAACAAAAATTACAATTCAGATTACAGCTGTGTAATACTGAATGATACAATTTAATCCTTTCAACCAGTATATTCTGTCCGAGGTCACAACATAAAGTCAAGTGGCTTTGAAGAGGGGCTTCCATCTAACACTTTCAACCATGTAGCTTCTGTATAGGTTATAACACATAAGTCAGGGGCTTTTGAGATGATTTATTCGCCCAGTCTGATTGCTTACAACCAAAATTTTAATTTGATGATATTTCAAAGTTTTAAAAAAAATAGGTCAAGTTCAGGCAGGTTCAGGCAAGTGCTATTTGACCTGCAGTTACCGATCAGGCAAGCTGTCAGAAAATTATCCAGGCTGCTTCGTCTTAACCCTTTAAAACCATGTGGATTCTGTATAGGTTATAACACATAAGGCAAGTGGCATTGAGATGGGTTCCATCTTAACCCTTTCAACCTGGTAGATTTGTATAGGTTTCCCCACTTAGGACTCTGTTAACACGAAGTTCCTAAAATTGTTCAGCTCTGCAGTCCAGTGGAATATTTGAAGTATAGGCAAAAACTGTTTCTTAATTTTGGGTTAGTTATTTGGAGTAGTATAATATTACATGCATTTCTTGCGAGTTGGTACCATTTCTTGGCTAGCAATATCATGATCCATGAGAAATCTTGCAGCTCTAGATATAAGATGTGATTCTGTAAGTAGATGTTATCTTCCTCATGGCCCTCCTCAGCCTAGATGGGCTAAAATAAAGCAAATTAATTAGTGTTGGGGATGACACTGAATTAATAGGGCAACTAAGTACTAATAAGCAAAAAATCTTAATGATTCTGAGACTTCTTGGACTGGTTGATCTTTTCCTCTTGACCGAACAGGCTCTACGTGGGCGAATGATACGAACAATGACCCCAATTATGACCCCTCTATAGACCACCTCCATCATCATAATCTCATACTTCGGTGCGGAGCAAGCGATTACAAGATTTCTCCATGCACATCTATCTTTGGCAGGTGCAGCTTGTAACATGCCTTTATCATCCTAGCAAGGTTGGCAGGTAGGCTAATAAGTAGTGCGTGGCGTGGACGTCCAGGTCTCCTTTGCCATGAGGTCGGTATGTAGAGACGTATATTATGCAGGCCTTCCTCTGGCGAGAAGAAGAAATGTGTCACCAGAAAACTCAGCGGGCAAGTCTTACAAGGTGGTTAAGAGGCTCAGTGTTGGTCATTGCTATTAGATGGTGCTTGAGACACGGTCTTTCCGTTTTGTGTCCAGCATAATCCTATAGCAAGAGGTAGCAAAGGGGGCCAATTTTGATTTTGTTTCATGTCTTCGTGATAGCCCCCAGGATTCACAGCCATAGATTAGGATGGTCACACCGGTAGTGGTTTGAATAACATTGACTTTTGCACTTATAGCCCCACCTCTAATACCGCAATATGAGCTTATCTGTGCTGGTCAGCATGCATGGTTTACTATTAGAGGTGATAAAGACCCAATTAGAGGCTGTATTTAGCTTCTCTTTGCTGGTCAGCCATGCGTGGGTTTACTATTAGAGGTGATAAAGACCCAACTTAGAGGCTGGGTATAGCTTCTCTGTTGGCTGGGTCATCAAATGCATTGGGTTTACTATTGAGGTGATAAGAAAACCCAACTTAAGGCTGGATATAGCTTATCTGTTTGTCTGTCAGCATGCATGGGTTTACTATTAGAGGTGATAAAGCTCAACTGGGCTGGATATAGCTTATCTGTTGCTAGTCATACATGCTGGGTTTACTATTAGAGGTCATAAAGAACCAACTAGAGGCTGGAATAGCTTATCTCTTGCTGGTCAGCCATGCATGGGTTTACTATTAGAGGTGATTAAGACCCAACTTAGAGGCTGGATATAGCTTATCTGTTGCTGGTCAGTATGCATAGTTTTACTATTGAGGTGATTAAGACCCAACTTAGAGGCTGGATATAGCTTATCTGTTGCTGGTTACTTATGCAATGGGGTTACTATTAGAGGTGATAAAGACCCACCTTAAGGCTGGCTCTAGCTTATCTGTTGCCTGGTCAGTATCATGGGTTTACTATTAAAGGTGGAATCACACGACACACCCCACCACTTTGCATTCATTCTTTATAGCTTATCTGTTGCTAGTCAGCCTGCATGGGGTTTACTATTAGAGGTGATAACCCCCAACTTAGAGGCTGATATACTATGTTGTGGCTGCTGGTCAGTATCATGGGTTACTATTAAAGGTGATAAAGACCCAACTTAGAGGCTTGATATACTTATCTTTCTGTTGCTGGGTCAAGCATGCAATGGGATTTACTATTAGGGTGATAAACCCAACTTAAGGCTGGATAAAGCTTATCTGTTGCTGGTCAGCATGCATGGTTTACTATTAGAGGTGATAAAGACCCCACTTAGAGCTGGTTAAGCTTTCTCGTGTTTGCTGGTCATCATGCATGGTTTACTATTAGAGGTTATAGACCCAACTTAGAGGCTGGATATTCTATCTGTTTGCTGGTCAGGCTTCGTTGCATGGGTTTACATTAGAGGTGATAAAGAACCCAACTTAGAGGCTGGATATAGCTTATCTGTTTTGCTGGTCAGCTTGCATGGGGTTTACTATATAGGGATAAAGACCGCACTTAGCGGCTGGATTAGCTTATCTGTTGCCCGGTCCAGCATGCATGGTTTACTATTAGAGGTGATAAAGACACAACTTAGAGGCGGTAGTAGCTTTTATCTGTTGCTAGTCAGCATGCCATGGTTTTACTATTAGGGTGAAAACCGCCCAACCCCTCAACTTAGAGGCTGGATATAGCTTAATCTTGTTGGCTGGTCGTTATCGCTGGGTTTAACATTAGGGGAAAAGACCAACTTGAGGCGGATTAGCTTATATCTGGTTGCTGGTCATCATGCATGGGTTACTATTAGAGGTGATAAGACCCAACTTAGAGGCTGGGTATAGCTTATCTGTTGCTGGTCAGCATGCATGGGTTTACTATTAGAGGTGGAAAGACCCCACTTAGAATGCTGGATATAGCTTATCTGTTCTGGTCAGTATTCATGGGTTTACTATTAGAGGTGATAAAGACCCACTTAGAGCTGGATATAGCTTATCTGTTGCTGGCAGTAAATGCATGGGGTTACTATTAGAGGTGATAAAGACCCCAACTAGAGGCGGGAATATAGCTTATCTCTGCTGGTCAGCTTAAGCATGGGTTTTTACTATTAGAGAGTGATAAAGACCCACTTCGAGGCTGGGTAATGGCTGGGGGGGGCGGGGGTCGGGTGTTGCTAAAAAAAAAAAAAGGCAATGCTTGAAAGATATGGATTCATATGATATAATAAAAAGTCCAACAAATTACATAATATTTCAGATTACAGTCTTTGTCATCGTGTAAATTGCATACAATTGTAATCTTCAACCCCAGTATAGATTCGTGAGGTACCACATAAGTCAGTGGCTGTGTGAATATGCCGGTGAGTCCATCTAGAAAGCCTTGTCAACCCTGGTAGATTCTTTCTAGGTGTCAATAACACATAAGTCAGTGGCTTTTGAGATTCTTGTTATTTCGACCAGATCTGATTGGCTTTACAACACAAATTTAATTTGAGATATGTTCAAAGTTTAAAAAATAGGTCAGTCGGGCAGGAGGTTCAGGCAAGTGCTCATTGACCTGCAGTTTTACCCCGATCAGGCCAAGTGTCAGAAAATATTTATCCAGGCCTGCTTCCGTCTTCACCCTTTAAAACCATGGGTGGATTCTGTTAGAGGTTATAACCAATAAGTCAGGTGGCATTTTGAGATGGTTTCGCATCTTAAAGCCCGGTTTCACCCTGGTAGACCCATGTATAGTTTCCTGCCCCCCTTAGACTTTGTTAACACCAATCAATTTTCACTAAATTGTTTCAAGACTATGCAGTCCAGTGGAATAATTTTAGGAATTATAACAAAAACAATGTGTTGGGTACCTTAATTTTTAAGGGTTTAGTTATTTGAGTAAGATAGTAAAATACGCGGTAGACCTTTCTTGAGAGCTTGGTACCATTTCTTGGCTAGCAATACATGCTCCATGAGTAAAAATCTTGCAAGGGCTCTAGGATATAAAAGATGTGAGTTCTGTAAGTAGAATTATGGATTTACTCTTTCCTCAATGCCTCAGGCGGGCGCTCCCCTCAATGGTCAATAAATAAAGCCAAATACTATTAATGTTGGGTTGTGATTGACCAGAAATAATAGGGCACTAATACTAATAAAGCCAAAAATATTAATGCTTCTGAGTACTATGCTAATTGAGCTGGGGGGTTTGAGGTCTTTCCTCTTGACCGCAGCATGGCCTCATCACTGTGGCGAAGTAGATATCCGAACAATAGAGCCCAATGTACTGACCCTCTATACGCACCCCCGGGGTCGGTCGGATCATCATCATCATAGCATCCTTCGTCTCGGGAACAGTGATACTATTATACAACAAGATTTCTCCAATGGCACATCTATCTTTGGGGCAAGGTGTGGCTCATCTTGTACCATATCCATATAGGTCATCACCTAGCGACATGTTTGATGTAGTCTAAATAAGGTAGTTGACGTGGCGATGGGACGTACCATGTTCTCGCTGTTGTCCATGAGGGGTGGTATGTTAGAGAGCGGTAATCTGCTCATCTCTTCCTCTGGCAGACCTAAGAATGTGTTCCAAAAGAAAACTCAGCTTAGGCAATGTGTCTTGAACAATGTGGATAGAGTCTCCTGTTGGTTCATTGAATCTTAGATGAGTAGCTTGAGACAACGGTCATTTCCAGTTTTAGTGCAGACAATAAATCCTATAGCAAGAGGTAGCAAAATGCCATTGATTGTTGCTTTCCATTCTTGGTGAAGCACCACAACGGATTCACGCGCCTATGATTAGATGGTCACAGGCGGTTAGGTGGTTTTGATAAACTTTGACTTTTGCACTGTATATGTCGGCCCACCTCTAATACAAGCAATATTAGCGTATCTGTTGCTGGTCAGCATCATGGGTTTACTATTAGAGGTAATAAATACCCCAATATAGAGGCTGTAGATCGACGGTTCCTCTGTTTCTGTTCACGATGCTGGTTTTACTATATGAGAAGGTGAGTCCGACCCAAACCTTAGAGCTGGTTAAGCTTCTGCTGTTTGCTGATCACATGCATGTTTTACTATTAGAGATTGATAAAGACCGCAACAAAAGTGATGCTGGGGATATACTTATAATCTGTTGTGGTCAGCATGGGCATGGGTTTACTATGTAGAGGTATAAAGACTCAACTATATGCTGGATAAGGCTTACCTGTTGCTAGTCAGCATGCATGGGTTTACTATTAGGAGGTCAAAAGACAACAACTTAGACAGGCTGGGATATAGCTGAATATGCTTATCTTGTGGCTGGGTCAGGCCTGCATGGGGTTTACTAGTTATAGGGGAATAAAGACCCCCAACTTAGAGGCTGAGATATAGCTTAAAAGTCTTTGTTGAACTGGGTCATAAGGTCAATGGGTGTTTGAAGCTATTAGAAAGTGTGAGTACAGAAACCCAACGTAGAGGCATGGAATAAATCTTATCCTGTGCTGGATCAGAAAATGCATGCAGGGTTTACTAATTAGAGGTGTGATGAAAGAACCCACCTTAGAGGCTGGATACTGCTTATCTGGGTGTAGCTGGTCATAAATGCAAGGGGTGTTACTATAAAGAGGTTATAAGAGACACACGGGTTAGAGGCGGGTATAAGTTGAGACGGTGTTTGGCTATCAGGCATGCATGATGTGTTGTACTATTAAGAGGTGATAAACCCGGCCAACTAGAGCTGATCATAGCTTATCTGTTGCGGTTGGCAGTATGCTAGGGGTTTACTCTTAGAGGATAGACCCAACTTAGATGCTGGATAATAGCTTATTCTTGTTGCTGGGTCATCAGGGCGCTAAGGGTTTTAGCTATTATATTTGATAGAGCCCCAACTTAAGCTGGATTATAGGCTTAATGGGGCGTTAAGAATTGCGTCTGGTGCATCATGCAGAATCGGGGTTTACTATTAGAAGTGATGAGACCCAGACAGGGTAGAGCTTGATAATAGGGCTTAGTCTGTTGCGTGAAGGGTACCGTAATCGATGTGTTTACTATTAGGAGGGATCAATACCCGGACTAGAGGGGCGGGGATAAGCTTATCTGTTGCTGTTCAGCTGCATGGTGTGTGTGACTATAGAGTGTGATAAGACCAACGTTAGAGGCTGATATAGCTTATCTTCTGTTGCTGGTCAGCTTTCATGGGTTGTACTAGTTAGAGGTGATAAAGACCCAAACTTAGAGCGAAAAGCTTTCTGTTTGCTGTCAGCATTGCGATGGGTTTCTATTAGAGGTTAGTAAAGCCACAACTTAGAGGCTGGGGTCCATAGCGTATCATCTTTGCTATGCGCATGCATGGTGTGTATAACTATAAAAATAGGTGATAGGCACGCGCCACCAACTAGGATAGGAAGCTGGATGTAGCTTATGCTGTTGCTGTCAGTATGCATGGTTACTATTAGAGGTGCTAAGACGCCACTTAGATGCTGGATATGCTTATCGTTGCTGGTCAGCATCATGGGGTTTTACTAATTAGAGGTGAAAAAGAACCAACTTTAGAGGCATGATTATACTTACCTGTTGCTGGTCAGCATGCATGGGTTTACTATTAGAGGTGATAAGCCCAACTAGAGTGCTGGACTATAGGCTTAGTCTGTTGCTGTCAGTAGGCAGGGTATTACCTGATTAGAGGTGGGATACAGACCCAACGTAGAGGCTGGATATAAGCTTATCTGTTGCTGGTCATATGCATGGTTACTATTAGGAAGTGATAAAGGACGGAGCCAACGTAGATGCTGGCTATACTTATCTGCTGCTGGGCAGACTTGCCTGGGGTTATAGCTATTAGAGGTATAAGACGCCAACTGATAGGAGCTGGGTATTGCTTATCTTTTTCTGGAGTGCAGCATGCATGGGTGTGACTATTAAGGTGATAAAGACCCAACTTAGAGCTGGGGTAAAGCACTTTATCTGTTGCTGGTCAGTATGCATGGGATTTACTATTAGATGTGATCAAGACCACAACTAGAACTGGATATAGCTTATCGTTGCCTGGGTCAGTATGCATAGGTGTTACTAATTAGAAGGTGATTAATACCGCAACTTAAGAGGCTTGGGTTAGCTTAGCTGTTGCTGGGTCAGCATGCATGGGTTGTACTATTAGTAGTGATAAGACGCCAATCTTAGAGGCTGGATATAGCTTATCTGTTGCTAGTCTAGGCATGGGACTTTACGGATTAGATGTGATAGAAGAGCCCAACCTTAGAAGCTGGAGTATGATACTTATCTGTGTGGTCAGTATGCATAGTGTTTATACATAATTATGAGTAAATTACCCCACTTAGAGGCTGGTATGCTGATCTGGTTGCTGTCAGCCTGCGGGGTTTACATGTAGAGGTGGGATAAAGACCCAACTGAGAGGCTAGATTATAGCCTTATCTGGTTGCTGCCTAGTCGTATGCAAAGGGTTTTAACGATTAGAGGTGAGTAAGACCCCCACTGCTTAGCCAAATGCTGGATATAGCTTATCTGGGTTGCTAGTCAGTATGCATGGGTTACTATTAAGGTGAGTAAGTCCCCAACTTAGGGCTGGGTCTAGCTTTAATGCGCCTGTTGCGGTCATGCTATGGCATGGGTTTATTACTTGACCCCTTTTTTTCATTGACATCTGTTATTAGGGGCCGTCATAGTTTTGATCACCTCCGGGGTATCTCTCGTATCTATGGCGGTCATGATTGCACTGGGTACAGGCTCATGTTCACGTGGGAAAACAATAGAATGTATACAATCAGGGTGGATTAAAGTCAGACTCAGATATTTTGAAATATACTTTATTTGAGTTAGGGAGAATAAAAATAGTCCCTCTAGAACTAAATATTCCCCTAAAATGTTCATTACAAAGTTTAGAGATACGAATCAGGATTTTCCAGTTTTCATTCCGTAACATTTTGCCATATAATAGGATACCGTGTAAAAATTCAGTGCTCCGTAATTTTTTGTAATAAAAGTTTGTGATTTTCTATATGAAGGACTTCAGTTGAGCTTAGTATTTCACACAGAGATTAGTATAATTGACAGACATTAGTACATGCAATATAAGTACATTTGTTTGAAATATGAGTGCGCCCTCATCGGGGAGAAATCTCTAGGAGGTCGCCGTTAACTTTTGAGCTACTAAAAGGATTAAATTTGTAATTTTTGGGGTTTTTTGGCACGTGAGATGGGGCTTGGCTGTTGTCATCTGCTTTACTTACAGTGTCTAATGATCACTTTCATTCTCGTTTTCAAACTAAGACCAGTAGAAATTTGGTTTGTCGTGGCATAGCTTGATAGAATCAATCATTGCTTTAACCACTATCAAGCCGGGACCATCCATGTCACGTTCGATATGGCAGACCAGCCGTCGTAGATTTTTAATTCACATTAAGTGGGTTGTAAGACTATAGGGTATGAGATATAAATCCTGAGAAGTTTTGAGCGTCATAGTGCCATTTCGATTTTTCCCCGCTAGAGCGATTTGAAATTTAGGGGGGTCAAATCAAGTGCTGCCCCGATGTGAAACAACAATAGTATTGAAGGCGGGATTCACAGATTAGTAATGGAGCTCCCCACAACTTTTAAGAATCCTATCTAGATGTATATTTGGTGTAGAATTCGAATCTGGCATCAAAAAGTTGGGATAGCGTGTGTTGTCTTTCAGATATAACGAGGGCCTCAATATTGCAACTTCGTCAGTACGGGCCAAATTTGTGAGGGGTCATACTCCCAAAGTAAGAATTTTTTTGTCCAGGTGTATTTTAGTCAATCAGAGTCCCATAGTAACCCTTGTCAAAGTCCAATACAAGTTAATGAGCAAGGGTTAGGAAAGATAACTGGGGCGATCAGGGCCGCATTGAAAATGGGAATTGTACTTTTTTTAAAATTAAAATTAATCATAGAGTTTTTTTTTACTTTTTTTAAAAAATACAACCAAACCCTCTACTTGCTGATCTGTTTAAGATGCACCATTAACAAACTTTCCTTGAAGGAATGAGCTGGTGTCTTCCACTTTTTCACAACAAAATACACACTCCATAGTTACCTACACAAAGGTATATGTACCGGGTCATTGTACATGCACATGATAAGTCACCTAACTTCTATAGGGATATCAAGCAAAATGGTCCTTTTCTGAAAACAATGGAGAGACATCAAGTCACCAAGCTGGTTCTTTCAAGCATAGTTCTTTAATGTGATATCTTCCCACTATCTGACGTTAGAGGAGGATGTCAATCTGTCAAAATTGATGTTTCAGGGGTGTCAATCAGTGGTCTTAGCCAGGAGGGGCTCAGGGGCCTAGCCCCACCGGCAAATTTGGCAAAAGTCATGAAAATCAGCCTATTTGGACAAATTTAGGCACAAAGACATCTCAGCCTCCCGTCAAGTCTACAATCCTGGCTATGGCCCCTAGGTCAAATAGATTCAAAATGCCAAATTCAGGATTAATTAACGGGGCTATCGGACTTGACTATTACGTTACTTAATGTGCTTATATATTGTACTAGGCAGAAAGTCCGGGCTGTGTGACGGGTCAGCTTATAAAAAATAATAAAAATAGTGTTGCTTACGGAATTCTGACCCCCAAACTTGGTCCCAGAGGAAAGGATAGTGCATTTTTTAAATCCAAACAACTTTAAAAGGAGTCTGCCCATGTTTTTGTTGCCATATTTGAATTCTACACCCAAAATATCTTCCAGATAGTGATTTTTCAAAGTTTGTGCGGTGTTTCATTAATGAGTTTATTGCCCTATCAGGAGTGTCTTTTGCATCACACAGCATTTTTGGTGTGACCCCCCTAAGTTTCTGAACCCTCCTGGGAAACTAAAATCATTAGAAGCTCAAATTCCATCCAGGATTTCATTTCTCAACAATATCTATGGGTACCACAGCCAAAAAAAAAAAGATCCATTACATGCTTGCGGTGCATATCTCTAGTGTTGACATGGATATGAGCCCGCCACTTTCTTCAGAATAAAAGTAACTTAGCAATGGCCCCTTCATTGTTTCAAATTTATTGATTTTTTGTTTTGTTTAATAGATTTATGAGAATTGTTAAATTTAACGGTTAGTGGTAAAACTGACAACAATACGGTTAATATGGCATGTGAATAGATACCATCTAAATGTACGATGATAAGCTATTGCTGCCTATACCAACCTGGCTTTTTAGTTAATTGGTAAAGCCCTGTGCTAGTAATACAAGGGGGTGGTTGGCCGGGTTCGTATGGTGGCTAAGCACACTTCTTTCAAGTTTTTCAACACTTGTACCTGGTCCTCATGGAAAGATGTAATTGGGCAGGAAAAAGTGGCTTATTGGCCCTGGAAGATAGTCTCATTTCCCATAACTTGTGCCCGGGAATTTTTTATCGAATATCTTTTCTGAAAAGTTCAAAATGTCCACCAAATGGGTCCAATTTCCCAGGAAGGAGCGTCCTAAATTTCCCCACATTTTTCCTCACCATGATATTCATGGGCCGTGTTATACTGAGTGAGCACCTACTCCCCTCTTTAAAGAGCACAAAGCAAACAGTAATCACGGGGATTAAGTGAGAGTGTTTACGTTACGATGGGTTTGTCATACCCGATCTGAGTTACTTTAGCGATTAACCCCCTGTATGCATGCATTGTATAGCATTTTCAAGAAAAAGGAAGCGCTAATCACTTATGACTTTTTAAACTTCTCGTATCTCGAAATAATGATGTTTGCAGGGAGGTAGCAAGGATGCCCGCAGGTGCCGCGCCTTGGGACTATAAAAAGTAGCCCAATTTTGGGCAACCCACGGCAGGCGCTGTGTGTTTTTTTATGTGGGGGCGTCAGGCCTGTTAAAAGTAGCACCATTGTGCGGGTACCGTGGTGCGTTGTGCAACACTGTGAACATTGGGCTCACTGAAGCTGTCCTGGTGTAATTTGCCAAATATAACCCATTGAAACTCAGTTATTATTTCGGGTCTCACATTTGTTTTCAGCCCATAATAGAGAGGAACTATTTCATGACATTATTTGGCTACCGTACATGCATACTTTTACAGTTGAAATGAACCTAACATGGATACAAAGACGAAATACAAACAATATTGGGTCTATTAGACTCATGTTCCGAGACAGGTGCCTACCAAAAATGCCATATGCAACTGAAAAAAGGTTATGCTTGAAACATAATTTTATTCAAAATACTAATGTTTCAGATTTTCGGCCGCTACGGGCGCACCAAAAATCATAACGCGGGTGGGTTGACGCGGGTGAAAGCTAATATCGTTTCAAAGGGCCCTAGATATTTGGTTGCCTATGCTAGTGAAGCAGGGAACACCATTACAGGATTGTGGGCAACACCATGGTGGCATTGCTTTGGGCATGGACGGTCAGGGAACAGAGCGCAATAAGGTATACTCCACACAGCAAGGTTAATTGGCTTAAAATTGCAACCAATAATGGTTTTTAAGTTGAATTTTATATTTTACCATGAATTATGAAACCTAGCACACACAAAAAACTACTCAAGTTGAAATAGATCGTGAGGATGTCTCCGACCAACGTCGAGGGTTGTTTGGTTCATGGTTGGTTCCCTACTGGGTGGTAATAATTTGGCCACGTTAGCTGAGTCTACTAGGTCGCCGCGCTTCCGCCCACCAAAAACGGCTGCACCTCTGGGTTGCACGGCTTATACGCAGTTGGACGCGACAGACACTGCGTTCGTACGGCCAGGTCCAAGCGAGGATTAACTACTCGAACTATAAGGTCCCTTCACCATTGGCTTTGCAGTGCACATGTGCAACACCCCGGTCAATGCCCTGGACATGCCTACACACACCTCAATTGGCAGCTATTAAAGGTCCCGGAATGAAGGTGATAAACCTAGTCCAAATCTTTACAGGGCATTCCATTCCCATAAACAGGCCGACAAAAAAGTGAAGACACTACCAAATTGTCGTGAGTGACATCAGTGACAATTCGTGTAAACTAGTTGATTTTCTGTCAGTGCCATTAAATAATGGCACACCAGGTCTGGAATGTTTCTCATTGATATTACTGCTTGAAACCATAGCATGATAGTCACTAAACTAACTCTAAACTTTTAAGATTGTCATATCACCAACCCAATATTGAAATGCTTCCTCGCCCCTCCTTGTAATTGACCCAACACCACATCATTCTATTTGCATTTTCCTGGACCTTTAAATCTGTGACTTTGACTCATGGACTGTGGTATGTGTATGTGTGTGTTTCTGGTAACTTTATCACACTCAACGTCAGTGCGCCATTGGACAGGAGTCTATGTAGTGAGTCTGTGTTCCAGTTCCTCACACTCCAGTCTGTGTCAGTGTTACTACGCCGGCTGCCCCAAGAGAAATCACGTACTGTGTTTGGTTAAAGATCGGGCTGTACACCCTACGAAGATTGGCATAATCAATAAATCACGAGAAATACAATAAATCATTGACCCTTGACCGTCCTGTTTTGTGTATAGTTCACATTCTTTGACAGCTGCACTTTTGAGCGAGCGCCCCTCTTGGGAGTCGCCATTTTGATTTCCCCACCACTAAATTATGCAAATATACAAATAAATGCTATTAGCTAACAAAAAAATAATGTATACAATATCTTTTTTAATAAATACAATATGTATAATAATATTTAAATTGTTGAGGTTAAAAACTTTCAAAGTTTTTAACAGGTTTAAAACAATGTTCAATATAAAAATGTATGAACAAGGGTACAAACAGGGCGTGGCTTCTTTACATTCGTTAAGGGATTGAACAAAAGCAATGTGTTTTAACCTGTTTGAACTTCATTTACTGGGTAAAATGATCACAATTTTTAACCATGGCCGCCGCGTTATGGAGTTTTTGCCGGAGATGTGGCACAAATGGTGTCTGCTTGTCGCGTTTTAGTGGTTGGGGCTGGAGGTATTGGGTGTGAACTGTGTGAAGAATAGTCTTGACGGGATTCACTACATTGTATGGTTGTATTCTGTCGAAAATGGGAAAGAATCAAGTGATTAGGAACGAAGTCCTACAACATTCAAAACTATTAACAACATGAACAATGTTATACATTCAACAACAACAACATCCAAGCACCCACAACACCATCATCATCATGACTATCAAGTACTAGTCCTAGTAACTAGGACATTCGATCCTTTATCATTAAGCACTGCATTATCGAACACTGATTCTCCATGTCCTAGTTCCGTTGTAATTGAAAGTGACATAAGGCGCCGTACCGGTATTGAAATGAACTCAACTTTGCAAGTTACAGAGACCAACGCCAACAAAACGCCATATGCACTCAACGCATGCAATTGATGTCATTCTTGCAAATGCTTACCTTACTGTACATACCATTTGTTTACAATTAGATATCACCAATTGTAAACTTCGAGAAGAAATAGTAGGGAGCGATTTTTCAACCAGCAGAAATTAAGTCCCGAATGAACCGTAAGGTCATATGACAAGGTTAAAGGTCGTACAAACGGTAAACAAATGCACAACACCGATGACAAATCTGTTTTCCAACACAATTTCAGACGGCTGCCGGCCAAGCCCATACAAAAAAACTAATTGGATGCGGTATATGTGGGGTATTAAAGGTCCAATGGCCCGATCGCTAAATAGCCTCGTCCCCAGAGCTCCAGATTTTTACCGGAGTGGTCAACATTTCGGCTATCATAAGAAAGGTACTATTTTTCTTCTTCCATCATTTACCCCTGTAAAATCGTAGAGCCAAGGGTGGTTTGGTTTGGAAGTATGACCGAAATGTGACCCATTTTGGCGAGGGGGCGCAATATTAATTGTACACAGTACTCTATGGGGCTTACCAAATCACGTTTTAAGCTCTCTCGCATTAACCGGATTGAAATATCGGCGTCGAAACTGTACAGAGGGTTTTTGGTGTGAAGTCCAATCTATCCAGAGAAACTTCATAGCCTTAAATCGGACCATCCCTTACGTATTTATGCGTGCCTCCTAGTAAAAAAAAAAAATTTTAGCTTATCCCAAAAGTGAAGAGTGAGCTAGTTCTATAATAATCGGATAATTTTTTGAAATCGGTCGGCCTAACAATTCATAAATAACCCTTGCTTTTTGTCTTAATTAAACAATGACGACGGCGCTAAAATTTGGATTTCTTGCTCCAGACGTTGAAGTCCCATGCAAATACGGCCACACACAGATTTCTATTTATAACACTAATAATGCAGTACCCCTGCGTTGAAGAATAGGCGACCACCGTAACCGTGTTGAAAATTTTAAAGATTCATTTACGGTCATCCATTCGAAACTCGCCCTCGTACGCGCATGTTGTCGCCGAACCTTTTGGCCTGGAAAACGGTACATCGTTCTATTCAAATGCTGAATATATGAATAAATTGGTACACCACGCTATGTCAATCAGGGAATATATGAATAAATTGGTACCCACGTCTATGAAATAAGTACGCACTGCGGAAAAGATGTTCCTGATTTTTGAGCTGCGTCGCTATCTTAGTGTTTTATTATAATCGGTGGGCCCACAACACTCTATCGCGTAGGAATGAAGTGACAGGTGCACAACAACAGAAAGTCAATGACGTAAATAGACAGAAATGGTACTAGAGCCTTGGTCGTCCGAAGGCAATTTACACAAACATTCCACCACACACAAAAAATAAAGCCCCTTCGTAAAAACGGCAATTTAGCAATTTATGTTAAAATAAGGAGCGCTCGGACGACTTTTGGCTAGATATCTCCGCAGAGGTGTTGCTTCGCATCTTGTCAAGGAATATAGATCACTGGCGCAAAAACACCGAATGCGTATTCGCCAGTGGCGTTGCATACTAATCACGCACGCGAGTCCTTCGATTATTATCACGATACGGTTTTGCGAGAGTAATACTGAGCAGACCTCCACAAATGTCTATTTTTCTCCGAAATAGGTAAATGAAATTGACATCAACAATCTCATATGATTCATGAGATACACATGCTTCCATGGACGTACTTGAGGGTGAGTAAAGTAAATTTAAAGATACGTTACCTTCTGCAAAGTTGAACCTTCGCTGAGTTCATGAAAATGGATAATCTTCATTAATGGCAACGTTTCTAACTGAATAAGCTTAGTCTGATTAACTGTTACTGTAACTATCAAGTCTCAATGCTATAATCTCCGACCACAAATTTCTTCTAATCTGAAATAGTGTCTGCTACGCCGTTGAGTTGCTGTCCTGTAAGCGCATACTTTGTATGTCCTTACGCGTTGTCATATTCATTTCTGTCGGTCGCACATCCGCGTATTTGCTCCAGTTATGCATTACTACCAAATCTGGACTGAGTCTGAAACTTGCATTGGAGTATAGGAGAAATTCTACTCTTTGAAAATTCTTCAGCTTTGACGTGATGGATTAAAGTTTTCTTGAAAGGTGATGAGAGCATATCAAAAGCAACAACATATACGAAGTTGGAACTGATTTGTAAAAAGGATTAGGCTGCTCTTCAGATTGGTACCACTCTCTGTTGTAGCCCCTCAATGCCGTACATGTAAAAATTTCTAAGAAGGTGTTTTAAACTCTTGAAGATCTGGCTTCCAAAAAGGCCTCTGGCCCGGATGGAATCTCTGCCAGACTCCTAAAACTGGCACTGGCAGCTGAGGAATTAGCTCCAGCTCTCTCAGTTATTTTCCGAGTCTCTCCGACACGGAGAGCTACTGTTCATAATGGTTGCGTGCTAAAATTTCTCCCATTTTTTTAAAAAGGGAGATCTAACCCTTGCTTCAAATTATCGTCCGGTGTCACTTACCTGTATAACATGGCAAAATCCTTGAACACAATATTCACTCCAATATCAGAAACCTGTCAACAAACACATCAATACTTCAGATAACAACACGGGTTCCGCAAGGGCATTCATTGGCGTATCACAACTTATACTCACAATACAAGACCTGGCAAGTTCTCTCGACAATAGTTCCCGTTGGACATGATAAGCATGGAACTTTCTCCAAAGCCTTGGACTAGTGCCCCATAATCGTCTCCTAGCTAAATTACACACTATGGCATCACAACAAAACATATGCTTGGTATCAGTGGCCTTCTCAATCACCTACTAGATGGTTTTTGTCCAGTGGCGAGAAGCGGCTGGACTGAAGTACATTCTGGCGTCCCTCATGGTACGTGCTTGGAACGCTACTGTTCCGGCTCTACATTAACGATTTGCCCAACAAAATCCAGTCGTCGAGTACGTCTTTTTTTGCTGAGACCCTGGGGGTTTAATCTATCGTGAAGTTGCTAAATGATTGTGACCACAAGTTCTCCACAAGATCTAAACACACTGGGTGTTTGGGAGCAAGCAATGGCAAATGACATTCAACTTCAAAAAAGTGTTGTGATGATATTGACACATTCCAGAATCTCCTCCCAACTTTTTGCAGTACACACGGGTGGTGATACGTTGGAGACAAAACTGAAAGTCACTCATACTTGGGGGGTTATTCCAGTAACGGAAACCAGAGGGTCCGCCATTATCTTTATCTTAAACCACTGTACATTATCATTGAACAACGGCCCTCGGGTTTCAGAACGGAGCCATTGCAGAAGAACTGAAACGAATAATAAAACCAGTATTTCCCTCAATTTACAACAATAAAAGCAAGTTACCGTTACCTGAAATTTCTATGAACGAAGAATCTCACTACTTTCTCCTCCTATGCTGCGTTTCATCAGGCTCTGAAAAAAGCACAATAACGATTTTGTCAACAATTTTTTGGGGAAAAAGTCAGATCACATTTTTCGTCTAAGTTCCAACCGGATGAGCAATACGGTTTAATGTCACAACCCTGTCTCCCAGGGTCTACCTTACAACTACGAGTTTGTTGTTGGGTATTGTTTTGGAGTGTTGACGCGACTTCAAACGTGTTCGCTGGGGGGCGGGCAGGACAATTTTGAAACCTAAGCCACGTAGTAGCACGGGCCAGTCGTTTTATATGAAGAAAATCAAGATTTTTTTGTGCTATTTTGGAGCAGAGAAGTAGAAACATGAGTATCTTTTCTGAATGGACGTAAGGAGGGTAGATTTTTTTTTAAACTAAGAAAGTATTTGGGCGACTCACAATTTAAATAAACAGTATGTGTTTGCATGTCATAATATCCATTGCCAGGTGTAATCTATCCCACGTGCGGATTATTGATTTTGAAAAGCGAAAATCCTAAAATCTAATGTCCCTGAAGATGAATATGAAATTAATCTTTATCAAAAAGCAATTTTTTACCAGGTTAGTTACTGTTATTTGAAGGTTTCCAAAAAAATATTAAAAAATTGATCCATCAATTCTCCATCGACTTTTTTGCTTTTTAAAAAAAAAAAGTGGTAGAATATAGCTTTGACCATAAAAGTAGGTCTCTGGAACTGAATGGTCCAAAAATGAGGAGCCTTGAGGCGGCACATACCCATACTTCATCCCGATGTGAGCACCCCCCCCCCCCCCCCCCCCCCCGAGAAATACCTAGTGCTTCTTTCGGAGAGGATCCAATTTTTGTCCCCTCAGAAAATTCTTTCTGTTCATTACTACCACCCTACCCCCATTTGTAAAGGTCTGGTTAATGGTTATGCCACTGTTGTTTATACTAACAGATCAGGCACTGCAATTTGAAGTTATTTTATAGTAAAAATATGTGCGAAAATCACAAATACCTTGCGCGATATGACGATGTCCATTTATTTTCGTAAACGGCTGTAAAAGAATACCGTTCAATAATAATACGACGCCATAAGCACGTGCAAATCACTCCAACAAGACCAAATGACGCTTTTCCTTTTTGAGTTCAATACGCCCGAGGGATAGCTCTAGCTACCTGACAATTCAAAGGTCAAATTGGATGTCCAACAGCTTAGTGAAACCTTCTCTCGATTAAGTCGGAAGCCCTTATGTTTACATACATTTTATTCGCCACTGGAAGGGACCTATCAAAAAATTAATGGTCGTTGATGGACGAGTATCTAATCACCAGTGGAGTGTTTTTTGGTGACAATAAGTTTTTTTTAGTTTAAGTTACACGCAGTATTAAAAGGCGTGCACTTCGTAAATTTCGACTGTTCTGGTATATTTACATTTTTTCCGTTTACGCAGCGGTACCAAAACAGAGGTCATAGATGATACGATAGGTTAAAATGATAATGTGACCTCTGGTTTGGTTTACCATAACTCACTTGGGGGTGTGCATTACAAACTCTAAACTGGGAACCGCACATACAGAGATACTGCCACAGCAAACCGTCTCCTGGGATTTAATCAAACTCAAATTTGTTTCTCATGTAATCAATCCACTAAATTAACAGCATACAGAGCACTTGTTAGACCGATGCTAGAATATTCCTCGTCCGTTTTTTGACTGGATCCTATACCAAAAAGAGCCGTCAACAAAATGGAAGGCTGTTCAAAAGAGCTTCACGCTTATTACCAACGACTATAAGTCAAAACACCTGTCTGGTAACTGAAATGGTTTGAGAACTCAAACTGGAGCCACTATCTATAAGGAAACTACCAGACGTCTTTGTGTTCTTCAGCAGGACGCGACACGGTCACCTTCCCTGCCCATCGGACAACTACTACAGGGCCTGTCCAGGGCATCCAACGACAATCATATCTCCACAATAACTCATTTGCACCATTACAACATAAAGAACGTTATCGATACTCCTCCGTACCACGAACAATCCCGTGACTGGAACCATTACCCCATAAATCTTACCAGTAACGAACCAGACCATTTAGAGAAGCTGTATTGCAACATCTACCACTTAAAGAAGTAAAAAAGCAACCAGCCTAACGCGAATTACAGGCGCAGAACTACTCCTGACCGTTTCACCCCCAACTGGGTGTTGGCCATATTTTCTACAGACAAGACACGCCCCTCGGGTCAAACACGTTGAGATTGTGGGCATTAGTATCAAACAGCACCCACCACCGCGAAACGTGGTGACAATGGTTGACGGAACAACAAAAATTAAGACATTTCCTTACACGAAATATGCTCCACTTACCGATATCACAGGGACTAATAACAGCTTGTTACCAAATTTCCACTCGTTTATGAACGATCCCTTCCGCTAACGAAGCAAATCGGCGAAATTTTAATTCCCGGTTGTCAGATATTCACATCGGTTTCACATGTCACTTGTTTGCCCGTTTCACATTAATGCCACCTTTTATGTCAACCTGGGGTCTTTTTTTCACTTATTGACAAGCTTTGTTATATGTTTTTCAGTTTTCATGTGTGTAAACTATAACTTTTAAGGAAAAATAGAAAGCACACCTTAATCTTTTCTCCTTCTTTTTTGCTTTTTTTATCGAAATGTTGGAAATTGAGCCATTTTCGGTAAAAAATGCAAATATTTTTTAATGGAATTTTAGCTGAATTGCAAAGAAATTACACTTGTCTTTATTATAAATGTACAGTAGGTACCCTTCGGGCATTCCAACTGAAATTGAACGTGATCTTGAATTTTTCACAATTTCATTCATGACATTTGTTGCTTCTGTTTTATCCCAAAACCTGGTTCTTGACATAAAAAAATTTTTATTATAAATCAAAAAACACTAACGAGCAGAGTGATTTTTTCATGGATTGATTAGTTGTAGTTTGGAGAATATTTGTACAAAATGCAGCAAATCTGCCCATTGGGTTATGCAGATAATTAGCTTGATGTCCACAGTTTGGACTGACATGTGAACGGAATTTTGACTTAAATATTATCTTTTTGACATTTTTAAAAACAAAAACTACTGATTTTAAAGCTTCTATAAGATGAAACAACCTACTACTCCCTATGATGCTTTGTTTCATCTTCAGGCCCTTCCAATATTCCAAAAGCTGTTTAGATTTGGTTTTTGCATGTTTGTTGATTGAAGCTGGCGTTGGACGTGACAAATTGGAAAATGTGAACGGGGCACTTTTTTGTGTCGCCTGCCCTAAGGCAGGAAGACACATGGGATCACTTTGTCCACTGTAGTCTGTTTTGTTTGATGTCTGTGTTGTTGTGAAAAAGGGTTACATTTGCTTGTAAATCTTCCACATACTTTGAATGGATTTAAACCCACTTTCAGTCATAGAAATGCAACATGGGATCCCGCATTTGCTGATGATGTTTCCAAAGGTCACATCCAAGGTCAAAGGTCATGTGAGGTCAAGTTTTGGAAGATAAGCTGAAAATGTAAAATTGTACCTAATTGAAAAGTTAAGTTTCAATTGGAACAACTTGAATCATAGGTGCAACATTGGGTCCCTCATTTGTTAATTAGGTCAAAGTCACATCCAGGTCAAGGTCAAATAGACCTATCATTAATCAACCGTGAACGGCAGGCGACACAACATGCGGTCCGAGGACCGATGTATTTTTTTGAAAATTTGCTACACTGTGATCGCACTCAAAGTAAATTTGGTAGTTTCACAACCCCTGGAACAAGTAGAAACATACTATAAATTTTAAAGTTGCAGAACCTCTTCGTTTTTGAGATATGCAACCGAGTTTGTTGGACGTGACCAAATGTGTTGGACTTGACTGGTGTGAACGGAAAATTTATTTGATGCGCCAAGCCATTTTATACGTGGTTTCAAAAACTTTAGTACAATTTAACGAGTACAGTGAAAGTGCTCTCATAGAATAAGTAACACAAACATAGAACTTACATCATAAAGACAACAGGGCATCTGCAAAAAGTGTTGTACGTGACAAAATTGTGAACAGAATTCATTGGGCGACAGATTTCGAAAACCATATCTGAATTAATTCAGGACCCGTCATAATACTTTTGTGTGGGCATTCTCATGAGGGATTGTCTTTGTAAATGAAACAAAAAATTGCCACCGAATATCCACCACAGGATGTCGTGTCATTGAATAAAATGGATTCATTGAACGGAATGTCACGTCCAACCTCCATTTTGATTGCTCTCCATTTAGTTTTTTTGAGCACTTCTGCTTACCCTATTTTCACATGGTATACAGTAGTCCTATTGCCTAAAAGAACTAAAGTAAAATTTGACAGGTTCTCTACATAGCTAATATGCCAGCTGAAAACAAAAGGGCATGTATTTTTGGTTTACGCCCTTTCAGCATCAATCAAATTTTGACTCATTTTGGGTGGGGGGGCCGTCTCCTGAAATACAAGCACTAATAAGTTGGGTTTAGGTATGGGAGGTAGGTCTATTAGAGATCTAAGTAAAAACACAAAAAAGTGACTCTGTCCTCACCTTCCTGTAAAATCCTAGAGGTTTTAAGGACAATTAAAAAGTTGGCAATTACTTGTGAAACGGGCCCGTTTACCAAATGGTGGCTATATCACGTGCTTTGATAGACTGCAGCCATCGCAGCGACCTTTCGTTTACATTCAGTCCACATGAATTGTATCCTTCCCAACACGCATAAGTGTGTGTGCGTGTGTGTAACACAATAAGCGTGCGGGGGCCGGGTCCTGCAAGGAAAGACTTTTGTTTCTGGTCTTCGACGTCATATCCCAAACAAAATAATAGCACATGTTTGATCATCGGAAAAATCTACACTGAAGTACCACGTTTTCCAGAAGTTTTTACGCTATTTTTCGTATGCAATGGATTCCTAAAATAAATATAGTGGGACCATATGGATGGCTGAGTCTACTACACATGAGGATGCAGTTTGAAACGTAAGTGCCGCAGAACTTGGACTTTTTCATTAACCAATTTGATGTCATTGTTCAGCAGGCTGGAATAGCTTTCGTAAGTCCATACTTTCGACCACTACTTGCTTTCCATAAATTGAGATTTCCTATCAACAGCATTAGTAATCTGTCACTCTTCACTCAGTATTCAGAGAGGAGGTAAGGAATCCTGTTTATGACATGACTGCGACCCACAGAATGGTTTAAATTAATTATCGTAGATAGAAACCGCAAATGATCATGGCGCCGAAAAAGGGGCAAGAGCACCACACCCGTCGATACGCTCCCCATCCCCTTTGTTTTCCATTCACAGTCATGCGGCATCACGCAAACGAGTAGACCAAAACTCAGTATTTCACCTCATTTTTTCCCCAAGAGTCAAAGACCCTTGGTTCAAATTGTCAAGTCAAGAGTCAAAATGAAAAAAAGGAAGGGTCAAATTGTCTTATGAAAAATTGAAGTGTCAAATTTTTTGTTCTGTTTTTTAAATTTAAACCGCGTACTTGGTACTTGGTGTGGTAATCCATATCCAGCTGTAAAGCTACCCTTGGATGTGTGCAGAAAATTGACGTCAAAGCTTCGTCGTCATATAAAAGATAACGGGGACCAAACATAACAACACAGGGTGCACTATAACCAGGAACTGAAGTATGATTAGATGGTCTGGAGCCGGGTAGGGGAAGCATTGCCTGGATGGATGGCAGGGCTAATCCCTGCTGAGGCATGACTTCGGGTGCTTGTACTTCACTCGGTTATGACCTTTAAACAAACCCGAAAGTCCATGCCAAGTCTGTACGGTTTTTTAAAATCCTTTATGGGTTTCAATTTATAACTCACCAAAGCACGTCCAAAATGGTCCGAATTACCCTACTGTAAATGACTCACTTTTAATCTTGACATACTCTACAATACCGTTGACCTTATTTTCACTGACTCCACACACTAAATGATCAAAATTTTCGCGTGATTTCAAGCAGGTCTGCGATCTTACTTTTTCATCTAGGTCTAAGTCTCAAATCAAATTGCATAGGGGTCATGGTCAGATGTTAAAGGTCAGTGGGGGGAACATTGGGGTCTCCTGCCAAACCCCAAGATTGAACCCACCCTCTCAGAGTTTGTTGAAATTGCAGTCAAGGGTACATTTTATGGGGCTACATAGGCGGGTCCACCCAAGGAAAAATTAAATTCCCCAATTTTTTAATTTTTTAGTTTTTTGCTTTTTAAATAATATATAATTTAACAAACAAATCTGCAGATTCATATAAAAACAACTTCATTAAAAATATGCTATTTATTATAATCATTAGTTTTGCTTTGTTTAATTGATGCAACAGTGGCAAGTAGAATTTCTTTGCATCCCCTAATAAAAATCGCCCTCAAATATTTGCCATGGTGCAAAAATGGACCAATGGGACCACACATAGAGGACGTTTATCTTGACGCGTACACTGATATGAAGTTTCTAGCATTGAAAATATTAGCATACCTATACCATCACTGGTGATAGAATTTTTCTTTTTTAAAAAAAGCAAAAAACTTAAAAAAAAATGTGTGATTACATATCAAGCACAATTAAGCCAGTTTTGTTACAAGTTGCTGACTTCAGAAACCTTTCGCTATAAAATTGCCACATTTGACAAGTATTTTGGGAATTGTTTTTTTTCATCACCTTTTTAACAGACCACTATAGATGTTGATCAGTATCATCCAAACCATGTCCACCAAACATTCTACATGACATGTTAGGTGCCCCAGTTTTCAAAATTTTCCAAGTACTTGTCAAATTTTGGTCACTTTTTCTGTCAAAGTGTTTCTGAATTCTGCAACTTTTAAACTAAAATGGGCCAAACTTTGTTTCATCTCCTGTTTGCACTGAAACACAAAATACAAAACAAACTCTATCCAGTGATTGTTATAGTGTATGCTAATTTTTTTCATGCTCGAACTTCCTATCAGGTGTAGCGCCAAATAAACGCCCCTATGTGTGGTCCCATTTAGTCGATTTTGTGCACCATGGCAACTATTTGAGGGCCTATTTTTATTAGGGGGATATACAAAGAAATTCTACTTGCCACTTGGTGCATCCATACAAAGCAACTACTGATTTATATACATGCATTAATAAAGTTTTTTTTTAAATACTGAATCACAATTTTATAGGTCCCGAGTCTTAAAACTTTAGATCACATAACTTCAAACGGATGAATTTGAATTTTTGTGTTCCCTTTTGACCTCCTCTGTAGCCCAGTTCATAAAAATGTACCTTTGACTGCAATTTCAACAAAATCTGAGAGGGTGGGTTCACACCTTGGTGTTTTGGCATGGACGGACCCATGTGCTTTGGCCACCATAACAAAAAACTATCTCTTGACATGCTTTGATGAGACGACATCTATCCGCATAATGTCGTATACGTCGTTGTTTGTAACCATGATTGGCAAATAGAGACTTACGATGCCTATCATCTGTCATGAATCATCTATGCCCTAAAATGCATACTCGATAAGTCTTGGTGGAAAGCGCATGCGTTAAATGTGGACTTATCAACAGGCGAGATTATTCACACTAGCTCCATGGAATTCGGCAAAAATGTTAAATTAATGAACACGAACACTCGATTTTTGACATCGAATGTGGCACAGGAAACTAGCATTACCTCAAGAACACGTCCGTACTGATTTTTAGATCAGATTGCCATCGTAAGGTACGTCACACAGAGGCGGTAAATTTTGAGTGTGAGAATCACACTTTTTTCACAACACCACACTGTTAAAAAACGATTCGAACTATGACCATCTTGTTGTAACCTCTGGTCAGAGATACGATAATTTCCAGTGATAAAAGTACCGTCATACTTGAGGTTACAATCATTGAACTATGGCATGGCCACTTCTTGAAGATAAACAGATGGTGTGCAGGCAACTGCATTGGCTGTACAACTGTTCCAGATACGTACCCTCCATGGATGAAGGAGAACTTGTTACGGGTCTATTGGGTTTGTATTATTGTTTTTAGCTGATGATCATCTCTGGAGATATAAATGGCAGGTACACACATGATGAAGAGGGTCATCAACAACCAGTCTATTGTGTATTTTATACAGCATTGACCTGTAAACTCAAAGTGAGCTAAGAAGGAAAAATCAACCCATACTTTCTAAATCTGCATTTTCAATGAAGAATTAGTCTTTTTTTCCACATAGGGAAACAACTTATTTTTCATTTCTTAACCTATAAAACATACCAATGTAGTACAGCAATAAATATCATATTTCAACGGAATAATACTAACAACTATTTTCTTCTAACCAAAGTCCATTAATAATTCCCATCGTTTATAAAATTTGCCCATTTTATTATTACATAGAGAGTATATTTTTCTATTCATAATACATTTTGATTGCTTGAAGTGAAGGTTGCCTTTCTATAAGCATTTTCATTTTATATATATGAAATCGACTCAAACAAAATCAATTCATGCGGCCTGATCATCACTTAACTCCAAAAGTAAATCCATCTGTCCGATGTAATACTACTGTATTTTTGTTCTCTAATCCATTTTTTAACCCCTTTCCCAAATTCAGTTAGTTATTCGGCAGTTGGCAAACATATGCAACAGAGTTTCCTCTGATCTAGCAATGTGCACAGATTGTTCTCTTGCGAATTTTAAATAGAACAGAATTTGTGCTAGCATTCTATGGGTTAATCGAATTGGAAACCATATTAGCTTCGTATTAATGGTACATATAAAAGGGTTACAAGATATTGTTCCACTTGATGGTTCGTATAGAATATTAAGTTTATTTTTGCCATTTGTTAACAATTTACGAATAACCTTTTCTTTGAGATCAAATAATCATATTCTTCTGAACCCTTTGGGTTCTTTCAGTAGGACGCCAAATGGAATGGTATTGTGGATATACAATGGTTTCTCCAGGATTATTAAGTCCCTCGGAAAAATGATTTTCTGATTGCGGATATAACCCCTCTATATTCAACAAATTTGTTACGGACATTATAGTCTGTTTGAAATCTCTCCAACGATAGAATTGACCTTTTGCATCCATTAAGTCATTACCCAGCTCAGACACCATTGCGTACCCATGTTTATAATACAGACTGTGTTTTGCAACCCTGATATTCATTATACCAAAGTGGAGGTCTTCAGATTCTGAGTAGTTTTGTAGGGATGTGAACATTTGGTAAATTCCGACCAAGCCAAATAACGTCTTTCCAAAAATTATTGGGTTAGTTTTTGGTTTTAAAATTCCAATATTCTGACAGATCCTCCTTCAAGATTAAGGAGACTCAAGGTTGGTGTTTGTGCAAAATAAATATACCCATTCGTATCCTGCATTATTTAAAATTCTGCGAATCCATGATTTTTAAAGCATGCACATAAGACTTCACTCACCATCTCACCCCAACCCTGTCATCAGTTTTTTGGATCATTTGATTTCTTGTAACCTTGTCGAGGCCTTTCCATATAAATTTTGTAAACTATTTGCTTTTAAGTTCTTCATAAATTCATTAGATGGTTTAGTGAGGTTAAAATAAGAAATGTAAATTTTCGACAATATTAGAGATTTTAACAAACTGTACTCCTACCAATAACTGTGAGGTTACGTCTAGACCAGACAGTGGTGGATAAATTATGGATATGATTGCATTACATAAATAATTAATGGGTATCATTCTATATAGTGAAGCTGTGAAGTCGATTCCAAGAGCTTTAAAATGAATCTGTAATGAACCCATTCACATTCAATCTTCACAAAATTTTCTGTTGATTTTTCAGCTTTGAACCAACCACACAGCATTGGTTTTATCAATTTTACTCGTAAACCACTCCTTTTGGCGAATACATCCAAAATGTATAAAGCCTCCATTCATTGACTCTCTCACTCACAAAAATAAAACCGTATCATCGGCATATTGTGATATACGAAGTTCAAGATCTTTCCTTTAATACCCTTCATATTTTATTATTACGATCATCTTTCCCATGGACTCCGCACATAGAATAAATATATAGGGACTGAGTCCATCACCTTGTCTACAACCTCTATCAACTACCATCTTCCGATAGAAATCCGTTTACTATACCGAGGACAAGGCTTTGATTATAAAAAACACTACCTATTCGATCCTATTTGCGCCCCGGGCGCTTAAGTCACTCGTTTTAGGTGGGGGGGCTTAAAAAATTTTGTACCGCTTGCGTAAGTTACGTTGACCGCCAATCCCTCTTTAAAGCTTAACAACACAACACGACTGCTACACTAAATTTCCTACTACGTAAGCATGTACGTTTCTTTCTTAAGCCTTCACATGCTGTAACCTTACTTTTAAAATAATGGATTTTTTTAAATGAACAATCCTAGCAGAATCGTAAAACCAGATTTGATAATACTATCGTTGTCGCTTGTAATTGGAGCCTCTCAAGTAGGCACACTCGCTTTAGTTCATAACGCATGATTACAGGTAGTGGTTGCCACGCCCAAGGGAGATATTAACCCGAAGCCCGCAGCAGAAAATCGGGAACCGTCAGTTGTACAATAATACGCACACAAGTGACGGTGTATGGAACAATTCCCGCTAAACCTGATTACGCGCTGTAATGTCCGGCGACTTTTATTCACCTAGACTAAAATATAATCACAGAGAATTGGACAAATAAAACACCAAACTAAAAAATAACATGGAACTACTTTAGTACATATAGACTCAACCACTTCATAAAATGGTGTAGGACCAAATTAGATATCAATGGGGGAAACCAATCTTCATAAACACCGTGTTCAATCTCTACATTTTCCTGCAATCTTGATTTCTGGAAGGCCTGGGCGCTTTGTCTTGTGTAGCTATCAAATAATACGTACCCTATATCCACGCCCGTGCGTTTCTGTTCGTATTCACATTGGTAAACAACTGCTGTAAATTGTCCGATGTGTAATTATTTTGCTCCAGTATCATCATTATAGGTTTATATCAGTGGTTAAAATAAACCAAAATGGTTGACAATATCATCAAAAATTGTTTCCCCGCCCCTACAAAAGGTATAACCAAAATTTGCATGGAATTGCCGACTGTCAGGTGCAACACTTCATCATAGAATAATCATTTCTCACCAGCCCCGCCTTGGCCTTGTTGAAGTCTCTATCTGGCAGGTCAAGAACAAGTTGAATTGTATGAAGGTCAGTGCGCGTAACTTTCAGAAAACATACATAATAATTATCGTGTCAAATCCTTCAATGAATGAATTGAGTGAAGCTTGGGGAACTTTTATTTTGCATTGTATTTACAGGAAGGTCACATCGTACGTTTCATCATGTTTGCAGGTGTTCAATATAACCTTGAAAATATAAGCCTGGAAAAACAGAAAGATACTGTAACAAATAAAAAAAATCGGGACTCAAAGTGGAGTGTTCAGAGCAGTGAACCTCTCCGAAATGGAGGGGTGGTTAATTGAGACATGTTTTGAAGCGGCAATGGTCCGAGGGGGCGCTTATAAGGGGAGGGGCGTTAAATAGGTCGAATACGGTATCCCACTGGCCTGATAGACTGTCCAAAATTAAAGTGTTTTAATATTTTCAAGATAAGTATGAGACACCGGTCAAAAGCCTCTCAAAATTCATATCATGAGAAATAACCCGGGATATTTTTCATTTTCTGTATATATTGATCGATACATAATAGTATGTTTCTCCAATATAGCGGTCCAGATATAAAGCCTTTTTGATTCTCATGATAATATCTGGTAAACATGATTCAATCTGTTTGCAATACACGATGAGGCTAATTTAAACGTTACATTAAGTAATGATATGGGGAGCCAGGTTACTTTAAAAATTTCGGGTTATCACCTTATGGAAGTAGTTGTGATAATACCATATTTTTGGTATGAGAAAGTCTCCAGTTACATATGCATAATTTCTAGAACAAAGTAAATTACCAACCGAGATTTAGAAAAAATACTTTGAAAAATTCAAGCTAAATCCGTCTGAGCCAGGTGAGTTTGCATTTGTACTACTTCTTAGCGCCTTTAACAATTCTTCATACGTTATTGGGCCCTCTAAACTATCCCGTTGTGGAATCTGTTAATATTGGGGTATCAGAATTTGAAAAGATATTATTGATATCTACAGTTTCTTCAATTTCATGTTCAGAATACAGATCTTTGTAAAATCTCCTTGCCTCCGTAAGAATTTCTTTTGGATTCGTTAAAATCATGTTATCTTCTGTCATATTTTATTAATAGCTTGTGACAAAGTTCCTTGTCTCCCATATTGAGAAAGTACTTGGATGGTTTTTCACCATGCTCAAAACGTGCCTGTGATCTCATTAAAACTCTGTTCATTTTATTAATCTACAGTTTTAAACACTTTAATTAAGGGCTAGATGTTATAACCAATATTACAAAATGTTAAAGGACGTGCGCCAAGTGAACAGAAATATGTTAAAAATGTAACGCTGTTAAAACAGTGTACTTATGACCGAATAATGTAGAATACTGGGGCAAGTAAACCAGAAATATTACAATAAGTAGTATAAATGTTTCTAATATGTCTAATACAAAATTGTATATTGTAGCAGTGAATGTATATATTTTTGTAATGTCTATATCCAGCTTGACTTTAGCTAGCACGCATGGTTTATAACATCAACGAAGCCCGTATGTGTAGTGTAGAAGCGACCACCTGTCACTTGTTCCAACCTCACTGAATTACCTTTCAATGTAATAACTCATATTTGTATGTATGTTAAATACAAACACATTACATATATTTAATAAAAGGCCATGCATATGGCCTTCTTCTTTTACATTCAATCCCAACAAAATTTTCCCCACCCTCCTAAGTCCCTATGGAGAAATACAGTCATTAGATTTCCAAAATGGCTACAGTAATTTCGGGCATCTGAATGAAAACACATACGAAAGTGTGCCACCACCGACACCCCAACCCCCACAAAATAGTGCTTATAATTCGTGGGTATTTGGAGTTTACAGCGAACAATCAAAAGCAGGTAAGTAACCTTACAAATCTAAGGTCATTAACCATGCAGCTTGTGTCACGTAATATTTTACACAAAATTGTTGAAATGGATTATGTTTTTTGAAGTACTAGCCCAATATCATTTCATTCTAATAAACCTCAGTTTCAATGATCCAAAAGGACCCTTTTTTCTTTTTGTTGTGGTTATTAGCGCTTGGCTAACAAGAATTAGTCTTGGCTCACAATAAAAAGTACTCCAGTTAGGGCTCTCGTACCATACACTTAGGATGATAGTTACGGCACACACGGTATTGTTCTCCAGTGTAAAGAAGGACCATAGAAGGTCACAGCACTTGAAAGTATTGAAGCAAGGATTCAAGTGCTGTGTTCTCAGTGTCCTCAGAGTAATTGGAGAACATAGTATGTGCTGTAACTAGCACCTAAGTGGGAGTACTAGAAACCCTAAACTGTGAGTGCTTTATTGTTAAACCAAGACTAAGTTCTTCATTGAACATGCAGATTAAAGTACGTGATTTTTTTTCTTAGTTCACTTTGAGTTGACAGTGTGATGATTGAGCAAGAAGTCTACAGACATGAAGCGAGTCCCATTCCAGGCTAGAAATGAGTGATGTAACATGGGTTTCTCTCCGGTAATCAGCAAAGACGAAACGTGGCTGCTGCCCGCTGGACTTGCTCGAGACGGTTTACCACTGTTGTTGTATAGGGTCCATGCCTCAGATGCCATTACTCCAGTTGAGGGCGTTATCAGAGATTCGTAGGCTCTCACTTTGACTTCTTTTGTAAATGGTTGTGTGTTAAAGCTTACGTACTCAATAGACCAAGGGTACGGTTGGCTTTCTTCTGATTGCTCGCAGTGGCATTCCATAGCAGATCTTTAGAATGGTACTATGTTGATGATGACATTTAAAGGTGACCAAAGAGGTGTTTGGTAGTGCTGGAAACTTCTCTTGCGGGTGCCTGTTAAGAAACGCACATTTGCTGATGTTAAAATTGCATAAGCCACTTATCAGACCACTCGGCGAGAGTCTGTGGGTCTTGCTGTCGAATATTGATGATCGTCTGGGGTGTTAATCTGCCTGTAGACAATACTGTTGTCAGCGAAAAGACGATATGGTTGATTGGATGTTAACATGGCTAGTTAATGTACAGCAAGAAAACAAAAGTGCAGTCCAGACCGACCCTTGTGGTACCCCTGAGTAACGTCACCCATGAGGAAAAGCTTGACCGTTGACTACAACTGCCTGTTTTCTGCGCAAGGGAATGGTTGATCATTGAGAGTAGATCCCCGAATTCCATAGTACTCAAGCTTGGCCGACAAGTGATGGTGGAAACCTTGTAAAAGGCTTTGCTGAAATCGAGCAGAATTCATCTGTCTCGACCAGGTTTTTCGGTTGTCAGCCAGTCATGACACTGATGAAAATTGGTGTAACGTTGACAGGCGCTCTCTAAAACCATGTGTGAGTCACTAAGAATATATGCAGGCTAGATGTTTTGCCATATGACTTAAAACAACGTGCTCAAAGGACCCTTGCGCAAGATACACGGTGAGGAATAGGTCTATTAATTCGCTGGGTTGGACTTTTCCCTTCTTGTATATGAACGTCACCATGGATTGTATCCAATGGGTAGGGTACAAAAACCGCAGTCTAATGGATGTTGGAACAAAAATGTTAAAGCAGGTGAGTTGATCTCTCAGCGACGGTTTTGAGCAGTTTGGTGGTAACTCGTAGGGGCCACTAGCCTTGGATGGATTGAGATTCAGCAGTTGTTTGGTAACCCCGTCATGATGAACAATGAGATTGGAATGCTTGGAATTGATGAAATGCCTTAACAGCTGAGACATTACATGTAGGGGATTAAAAAATGGATTTGAACTGCTCGTTGAGAGCACTTAGCCTTGTCGTGATCGGAGGTGCACGCCTAGTTGTGTAGACAATGCTGGAATACCAATGTTTTCAAGTTCATCATCAGCTTTACATAAGACCAAAAGTTTTTGGTTTGGTTTGGAGGCAAAGATGCCCCAACAACAGTATTGACATAATTTTGAGGGTGCATTTTGCACATTTTGGCCACTCACCGCGGCTTTACACTGTAGCCAAAGCCTGAGTGCCTTAACAGAAGGCTTGCGACTCTGGAAATTAGTATTGGGAAACTTTCAAAGCCCAATCAGCTTGATTCTTGAAACATTTGAGGTGCAAAGAGTCGCGAGTCAAAATACTTGCGGACTAGTCAAGAAATCAAAAAAAAAATCTTTTTCCACCAGTGCACCAATGACCCCCCTTAAAACAAGTTCCATGGGTAATGGCAATATTTTAGTTCTCCCTAGTGTAGTTATTAGACTCCAATTGCTTTTATCCCATCTTAGGAGAATCGTTTTTTGAGAAAATCCTGTTTGCAGTGATGCCATAGCGTAAAATTGACTTTTTAGATATAGTTATTTATTCTAGAACCACTGTTTTTTTCAGTTTTGTATTTTTAAAACACGTTTTACTTCAACTATGAATTAGAAAATATTGCTTGAATTTAAAGATACTTTTGAAAATAGAGCTTCAAAAGGTAAATAGCGGTTTTGAGATATATAACTTTTTAAAGTGGAAAAAACTAACCTTTCAGCTTGTAAAACAATAAATACATTAAGATGTTGAAAACAATAGAAAACATAAAAATTCCAATCACATCAAAGTTTCAATTTGTTGACCAAGCTCCGATTTTTGTTGACAAAAAGCAATAGAATAGAAAGGTAAATTTTTCCTTGATTTAAATCTGTGGATTTCATTTTTTAGAGCCCTTCCCAATGATATATTCCAATTCCCCCTTAAATAACCTTGAATTCTTTTCAATGTTCCAGTCCTTTTTTATGAATCTCTCACACCAAATTGAAAAAATTAGTAGGAAAAGACATATACCGGTGACTGTATGATAATTAAGGTGGTCCTTGTATTATCCCGATTATCGAACTCGACTGTCGCATGTCGTCAGGATGATGGACTACTGCCTGGGTCATGACACTACAGTGATCCCATATTACCAACGGTGACGATCACGTAAGTGAGAGGGGCAGTCGTAAAATTTGATACGACTGTACTGGCTTCGTAGGCTGTAGGCTCTCCCAAGCCTCAATGTTTTAATAAGATCAAACATGGGCTCTTTATCATCCATTTCCAAACTTGTGGTTATACCACACATTTTTTTGAATATTCTAACGGCGTAACTAAATCCACTGCATTTCCATTTAGATCTAAATGTGCCATGAAATGGCGGACAGTTGAACCAAACATGACCGGTTCATCTTAAGCATACTCATGAAAGAATTTAATCCGCTCTGGAAGCTTAAGTCTTTTCAAGTGCAGTCGACTGGCGAGAAACAAGTCCATCGTCAATTTTTTTCTGCAACGCATGCCCACCCAAATTTACAATGTCACGCCGGGTATCTCTTATCCATCAACTACATCGAAGTCCTCACCATTGAGCTTAGCTCTGTCATATTTACATCTGTCTACAAACCTTCCATCAGTAGACCTGGAGCACTCTCAACTCAACCCTGGGAATTCCACCAAACCTCACTTCTTCATGGCTACTTTCAACAGCCCATAGTACCCAATGGGGCTACAATGAACTAACAAAGACAAAGACGGACAAGCGGTCGAAGAATGGATAGACATTCAACATCTACATCTCCTTCACGACTCTAACTGCCGCCATCATTTCAAAGTGCCCGTTGGAAGAGAGGTTACAACCCCTGACTAGCTGTTGTTAGCAAAAACATCTCTTCAGCGACGGTTTTGAGCGTTTTGGTGGTAACTCATCCGGGCCACTAGCCTTGGATGGATTGAGATGCAGCAGTTGTTTGGTAACCCAGTCATGATGAAACAATTGAGATTGGATATGCTTGTAATTGATGCAATGCCCTTACCAGCTGAGACTGAGACATTACATGTGGTGGATAAAAACGGATTTGGAACTGCTCGTGTGTTGAGAGATAGGGCCTTTGTCTTGACGGAAGGTGCACAGCTTAGTCTGTGTACGCAATGCTGGAATACCAATGTTTTCAGTCCTCATCAGCTTTCATAAGACCAAAAGTTTTTGGTTGGTTTGCAAAGATGCCCCAACAACAGTATTGAATTATTTGAGTGTGCATTTTGCACAATTTTTGCCACTCACCGCGGGCTGGGTTTAACACTGAGCCAAAAGCTGTGCCTACGCAGGCTTGCGACGATGGGAATTGGATTGGGAACTTTTCAAAGGCCCACTCAGCTTGATTCTGAAAACCTTGATGTGCAAAAAGAGTGCGATGTCAAAATTACTTGCGGACTAGGTCAAGAAATCAAAAAAAAAAAAATTATTTTTTCACCAGTGCACAATGGCCCCCCTTAAAACAAGTTCCCCTGGGTAATGGCAATATTTGAGTTCATCCCATAGTGTAGATATTATACTCAATTGCTTTTTATCCCATCTCTAGGATAAATCGTGTTTGAGAAATCTGTTGCAGGTGATGCCATATCGTTACCATGGACTTTTAGCTATAGGTTATAAGTCGAGAAACACTGTTTTTTAATTTTTTTGTGATGTTTTAGAAAAACACAGTTTTACTTTCACGATGAATTAGAAAATATGGCTTGAATTTTAAAAAGTATAGGCCTATAAAATTAAAAAAAAAAAAAAAAAAAAAAAAAAATATATAATTTTAAAGTGGAAACAACGAAAACATTTGCAGTTTGTAACACAATATAAAAATACATAAGATGTTGAAAACATAGAAAACATACAGGAAATCCAATGCACAAAGTCCAAATTTTACCATGCTCCGATTTTTGTGGAACAAAAAAAGCATAGAAATTAGAAAGGTGTAATTTTTCCTTGATTCAAATATGTGGATGTTCATTTTTAGCCCTTACAATGATATATTCACCCTTAAAGTAAACCTTGAATTTCTTTCAATGTTCCAGTCTTTTGATGAGATCTATCACCCCAAAATTGAAAAAAAATAGTAGGAATAAGACATATACGGGGTGAACTTTATGATAATTAAGGTGGGTTGTTATGGTCCCGATATCGTAACATCGCGTGTCGGAAGGTCATCAGGATGATGTACCTGACCATGGGTCATGACAACTACAGTGTCCCATATTACCACGGTGACTATCACGTAAGTGAGGGGCGGTCGTAAAATATGAGTAGCGCTGTACTGCTCGTAGGCTGTTAGGATATCCAATGCTCAATGTTTTATAAGATCAAACATGGGCTAGTAGTATCCCATTCCAACTTATTGTTTATTCCATCCAACCATTGTTGAATAGTCTAACCGTAACTAAATGCCACTGCATTTAAAGTTAGAAGGTCTAAATGTGCAGATGGGCGGGAAAGTTTAAACCAAAACATGACCGGTTAATCCTTCAGCATCTCAGTGAAAAAATGGTTAATCGCTCTGGAAGCTTAAGTCTTTGCAAGTGCAGTCGACTGGCGAAAACAAGTCCCATCGTCAATTTTTCTGCACCGCCAGGCCCGCACGAATGTACAAGTACACGCTCGGTTCTCTATCATCAAAAACTTACATCGAAGTCCTAACCATTGAGCTTAGCTAGCTCTGTCATAGTTACATCGTCTAAAAACGCATCAGTAAGACTTTGAGCACCTCTCACTCAAAACCTGGGGGACTTCCACCAAACCTACTTCTCATGGCGTGACTTCAAACAAGCCATTAGTACCCAATGGGATTAGGATACAATGAAATAAAGACGGACAAAGGCTGTCGAAGAATGGATATAGACAGTCAACATCTACGTCTCCTTCACGACTATAAACTGCCGCCATCATTTCAAAGTACCCGTTGGAAGATAGGTTACAACCCTGATCTAGCTATTCTTAGCAAAAACATCTCTAACTTGGGTAGCAAGATTGTTATGGATCCTGTTCCACAAAATCAACATCGACCAATCGGTCCCGGCAACGCTTGCATTGGCAGGTAAGACCAAAACAAAGTGCTTAAGCGGCTTTAACACAGGAAACAGGACTGGCAAGGATTCACTGAGACAGGATCAGAACGTGAAGAGATTGCTTCCCCAAAACCCCATAACTATGACAAATTGCCCACTAGTGAACAAGACTGCACGGAGGGAGATCTATACCCAGGGCTGTAGGACGGAAATATATAACCAGGCCTTTCCAGGGAATGTGCTAGAGAATACCAAGAGTATATCACAGTTTGAAGCGAATCCCTTCAGCTGAAAACAACTGCTAAAGGTAGGAAGTTTCGGCAAAGGATCTCCCAGGAAACGATCCCAACCTGCACAACTTTAATTGATCCACGATAGACCCATAACAGCAGGAAAGCATGGTCTACCATCCGAAATCTTCGAGGGATTCCAACAGAACCTCCACAGCAGCCCAAATGTCACACCCAACCAAGTTGCCCACCAACTGCTTTATTACACATGGCAAGGCAGCAAGAAAAACCCAAGAAGATCAAACTAGACCAAAGAGGTATAGTGGTGACCCTGTTTCACTCGCCCCATTCAACAGGACGAATTGGAATCTGGTATTGCTAAACTTTAACAAGGAAAAGCAGTAGGCCTGACAACATCTCTACTGAGCAACTAAAAAATCTTGGCCAGTGCAAAGGAAGGCTCTTTAGCTCTACAATTGATGCCTTATTTCCCACAGTTCCCAAGATCTGGAGGAAAGCACATCGTTATGGCACCTAAGCATGGGGAAAGATCAATCCAACCCCAAGAGCTACAGAACTATATCACTCCTTAGCCCATAACTACAAGCTCATTGAACGCCTCCTGCTCAATCGTATTGCACCCTGGATTAGCCGCAACACCTCTACCAGACAAGCAGGTTCGGCAAGCGCATATCAACAACAAGCCAAGTACCAACCCTAACTCAACACATTTGAGGATGGTTTCGAGAAGGGTATGGTCACCGGGTGAGTTCGTCGACCTATCAGCAGCATAAGACACTGTTAATCACCTGTATGCCTACTCCATGAAGATCTTGGAAATACCAAGGACATCCGCTTGGACTGGGCTTATCCGAGGATTGCTGAGCAAACAGGCTGTTCTTTGTTCAGCTAGGGCGGCAGAGAGCGATGGGGACGTTAGGCTCAAGGGGGGGGGGGGGAATGGTCTACACAGGGAGTGTGCTTGCACTCCTCCGTTCAAACTATTCCCAACGACCCCAACCCAGGAGTGCAGGAACCTGTCTTTTTATTTATGCAGATGATCTTGGAATCAGCGCACAAGATGCGGACTTCACAGTTGTTGAAGAGGAGAACTACTCCAAAAGCTTGGGATGAAACTCAATCCTATAGTGAGGGAAAAAACCACCTCCGTGCAAATCACTAAGACACAGGTGTGTGCTCTTCCATCTACGCAACGTGAAGCCAACACGTCAGCTTAAAAGTACCTGGTCTGGCTGGAAAACTCCCCTGGAGCACTGGAAATAACCCTGTCTACCTAGGAGTGAACTTGGACCGCACTCTTTAAGAAGACCACCATCGAGAAGACCGAAGAGTAAAAGTATGTTAACGCAATAACATCTGAACAAACTCACTGGCACAAGATGGGGGTGCTCGCCACACATACCCTAAGGTCGACGGCACTTTGCCCTGTGCTACTCATTGCAGAGTATGCCTGCCCGTTGGGAAAGAACAACACCATGCCAAGAAGCTGGATCCAGCATTAAATGCCACCTGCCTGCTTATCACAGAATGCCTCGTCCAACCACCAACGGAAAACTTGTAACATCCTAGCAGGAATTGCTCCACCAGACATCGTCGTAGCGTAGCGGGAGCATGCAAGAGGTAGCTGGTCAAAGTAATCCAAGGTGAAGCACCCTATGTCTGAAGAGATACCTGCTGCCAAACCGTCTTAAATCCAGAGAGAGAGAGTTTCTTAAGCCAAAGTCCAAACACCTCTTGAAAAAAGTCTCTAGGAGGTTAAGAGAGTCGCCTTGTGGAAAGAAGACTTGACATTCAACCAAATTAACATCTATCGGTTGAACCCTGGTGAGCATCTCCCACCTGGAGATGACTCCTCATGGGCTGAATGCCGATGCCTCAAGTAGTTGAGAACAAGAACTGGCCTATCTAAGGTATCCTTGCAGAAGTTGGGCTACTTGGAAAGCAGCCTCAGGGCTACTACCTGTGGTGTGGAACAGCAACCAAAGACAATGGAACAACTCTAGGTCTGCCACTGCTGATGAGCAAAAACAATGACAACAAGGGACCTGGCGGAAATAAAGTGAAGCGCCAGACGTGGTACTACATCTCTGGGCTGGATAATATTTGAGAACCACTTTGTTTGTACACGATAAGAAGAAGAACTGCAGTTGACGGATAGTTTCGGCGATCAACGTCCACAAGGACCAAGGAGAGACTACAACACACACTGCTGCTACCAAAAATCCAGCCAAAAGAGTAAGATTCATACAGACTTTCTTGGTGTTGCCCACATCCCTAATGGAAACGGCTACCAAACACAGGTTGTTTTCAGCTCCATCCTCCGCCACGGGTTGCAATTTCGTTTCAGCTTGCGAGAATCAAACTCAAATGAACCGGGCTACCTTAAACTACATGATTCAATGAGGGGAAACTGATTCTCAAAGGTGGGTGTACGAGAATCACTGCGAGAATCAATTCGGTGATTCTAGTCGAATCGAATTTGCAGCCCGCACCAGTTCCAGATCTGGATTACGGTTCTTAGGCCCCGGCAAGGGATCTGCAGCCAACCACAACCCATCTTAAAACTATAATGCAGGCTGTGATTTTACTTGCACTTGTTGTCAATACTTGTGAGCACAACTTATCGCATGTGAAGCACAGCACCATACCTACATGGATAAATCAGTTGCTTTGTTTGGAGAGTGTGTCAAATAGGAACCTATAGATTTAGCTGGATCCAGACTATAATAACAGAACATTTGGTTGTAGTGTTCATAGATTTATCTGGATATAAGACTATAATGACAGTACATTTGGTTTGTACAGCACAATTACCTCCATGGTAAAGCAGTGCTTTTGTGTATGACTCTCAAGACTCAAGGGGTTTATTTTTGTAAGGGGTGTCAAATTATGGAAAGAGATTTTTTTTTTAAAAACCTTATTTATTTTTTTTATATGAATTTACTATTAAGACACAATATGTTGATTACTTGTTTTGTAAAAAAATGTAAATTACCTCGGGACGATTTTTCGCAGATTTCCCTTATATCCTAGTATAATTTTCCTCAAAAGTTAAATGGCCAAGTTCCTCAAATGGCCAGTTTCCCTCCAAATGCCAAGTTGGTACCTCCAAATGGGCCAAAAGTTTCCCTTCCAAATGGCAAGTTTCAATCCAGGTAATGTGCCTATACTCGTACTGTTACTAAAACATGTCAGTTACTGAGGGATAAAAAAGTGTTCCAAAAGTTTAAGAACAACAAGAATTCTCATGATCATGCAAAAATTCCCTAAGTACTAACGCTGGTAGGCCTAAAAATGGGTGTAAAAGTCTGGGTTTTTGTGTGTTACGCATAGGATTTTGTGGGGATCACATAACATATTGAGGGAAATTTCCAAAAAGGGTGAATTGTGGGGGGAGTGAATCAAAACACCCTCTGATTGACTCCAAGTACAAAGGGAATCGATAGCGTGTATCAGACTTTACGACAATCTATTCATGAATCTGGAACGATTGCATATATTCGTTCAAAAAAGTAATGTACAATTGAGTTACTCATCTATTCTGTTGAACAAAGTTGAACATTTCAGCGTTTTATTTGATCTCAACACACTGCCCCTCAAATGTGATTGTACCATCGACAATATGAGTTTACTGAAAGGAATAACAAATCGGACTATAACAGCACATTCGGTTGTGATTGTCCATAGATTGATCTGGATATCAGACTATATTAACAGCACCATTTGGTTTTGGTTGTTATTGTGCATAGATTGATTGGATATCAGACTATATTAACGCACATTTGGTTTGTTATTGTCCATAGATTGATCTGGGTATCAGGGACTATAATAACAGCACATTTGGTTTGTTTTTGCCATAGATTGATTCTGGATTATCAGACTAAAAACATCATATTGATTTTTTTTATTGTCTAAGATTATTCTGGATACCATAGATGTAAGCAACCTCAACAGGCAGTTCGTTTCATAAGAAACATGTGGGGAAATCCAAAGCACGGTGAAGATAAACGTTGTTAACCATATAAGGATCTAAGCACTATTTGATTGGATATTGCAGGTAATATCATGAATTGAACAAATCAAAGATACGGTAAGAAGTTTGTTTGTTTTGCACAAAGATAGATATCTAGAAACCTATTTTGCTTGGTTACTATGAGGGCTATTATGTTGTGTTCTGTTATGAACCAATCAGAGGAATTGTATCATAGTGGTAGGTGCCCAAGGGGTTTACCAAGGCTGGTATACTCTAGACCCAGGTTTAAACCCAGACTTAGTCATTCAAAAGTGACTTTCTCTTTCCAACATACTCTGAAAGAGTGTTATAACAGGTGAGAAAATTCCTCATGGATGAACCGGAATGGCCCATCCATGGGAATTTTCAATATGTTACATTAAACTTCAGAGTATGTTGAAAAGAAGAAAAAGGTCCAATCATGTAAGACTAACATGGTTTAAACCTGGAGTCTAAAGTTAGACTCCAGTCCCCTTTTATGAAACAGCCAACAAACAAACTCCATTGGGAATCCAAAAGTTCAGACATGGATTTGGGAAACCTGTATGTTCTAAAAAACATGGGCTTTTCCCACCTCATCTATCTAACACAAAAATAAGCTAGTGTTCAAATTTATCCTGCCACTAATATTAGTCTCAAAATGCATTCCATAGACCCCAAATTTTCTATTTAATTCTGGACAGAATTACCCTGTAGGGTTTTCAATTAAAATGCGATTTCAGGATAAAGTGCCAAATTTACATATATCTGAAGACTGATTTTGGTTGTTTCTAACTCAAATGCATACGTTGTGTTTTAGTTTGGAACTAAATTTACATCTAAATGACCGTTATTTGGAAATGACACTATTTTTCTCAGCAGGGTGAATCCAATAACCCTGACAGATTTTATGTCAATAAATTTATTCCCAAAATTATCATGATATTACTAAAGATGTATTGAAACTAATAGGTTTAAGATGAGATTTTGTAACTGAGACATAGATTTGGGCCAGTTTAAGAAACAAATGCACATAGCAGTCCCAAAAGTACGCACTCCAAAAGGTCGGGGTGTGAGTCCCACTGCGTCTGTTGTGCCCTTTTTGGAGGGGGGGGGAGTAAGCACTTTACATCAATTTACTCCTCTCATCCAGGTGTATAAATGGGTACCCACAACCTTATTCTGGGTTTTAACGACCGCTGTGCGGGGAGGAAGTAGCGAACCTACACCGCAAATATATATGGAGGGTCTGATCCAAACGTAGAAAAGAGAAGCACTTCCGCACAGGAGCTGCTCGGCAGACCACACTAACACTTAAGTGCAATCACGATATGTCGTTGAAGGTTGCTAAGGAGGAGACGCCCTCTTGTTCAATCCTGATGCCAAGATTGAAGCCAAGCATGATAGTGTTACAAAGTAAGTTTAAGCAAGGAACAGTTTTTTGCCATTTATGGTTCCAAGGAAAAAATAATGATATTATATGCCATGAAAGTGATAAAATCAATGATTTGGTATTTTTAGACATGTTGATTAGAAACTGAGTTTGTCATGTATACATATTCATAATAAGGCCTAAAAGGTTGTATGCCCTTTTTTGGACGACCAAAAAAAATCAGAAATCGCATTTTTTTTTTTTTTTTAATTTAAAAATTCGGATTTAGAAGTGAGAAAAAATACAACAAAATATGGTGCTTCGTTGTATTACCATGTCGCATCTGTCAATTTGGGTGTACCTTTGTAGTTTGTACAAGAGTTAGATGCAAGATTTCCTTGCTAAAGTTGGAAAAGGTATTGGTGGCTGCACTACCAAATGCCCTTAAAGACAGTTGGTGCTGTGAATCAGTCCATCAGACATGTATTTGTTGTCTTGGAAAAGACATTAAACTTGTTTAGGTAACATAAAATTTGATGCCATGGCATTTCTCCTCTGTCTAATTTTTAAACAAAATAGACCGACCGACCCTCCCGATTTCATGCCCAAAAGGTAAACAAACATATTTTTTAGCCTAAGTAATGTACTCTGTGATTAAACTCACGCGGCATCAATACATGTATTACAAGGATTTTATTGTTATTTACAGCCCGGAATACAACCGAGAGTGCTTCCGCAGTTCAACATTGTCATGAATGCTTGGATAATAGAGGTAAGATTACCACACAGCTAAATCCAGCAATGATACTCATTTAGTTAGGTTAAACCAAAGTTTTAAATCCGGTTTGGGCCCCGCTACAGGGGTGGCCGGATACACCTCACACTCAGCAATTATGCTGTGTGTGAGGATTATTGGAGCAAAAGGTAATTTACCGGATGCCCTTCCTGACCCAATCCACAGTTTCAGCGGTGGGCCTAGCCTTTGGGCACAGTGCACCAACCATACAAGCAGCAGTGATGCGATGGCCGGCATAATAGCTCTCCTGAGCTGACGCCCTGTAGGTAGATCTTCTTTTTCATTACCAGGGTAACCAGCTACCCTACTTATCAGATTCCTTGAAATTGATGCGGGGTCACGGTTTAACCGCCGTCAACTCGGCCCTGGGACAGGTAGTACTGGTTACCAGGAGGACGTAGAAGGCCCTGAAAGGAAACCTGACCTTGACTAATAAAAATTGTAATGGAGTAAGGATTGGCAGACTTTGGGTGATCCACTTGGACCGATGCCCCTGAGGGAGTGGTTGCAGATTATTGGAAAAGTCTGCAAGATGATAAGCTTTCCGATGTTGTTTTGCAGGCAGATGTTCACGCATCCAGCGTGTTTGTGTAGCACATTTGAAAGGAATGCGTCGGCGACACTGTGGATGAACATGAACCTACCTTAAAGAACTTTTCGGAGGGATATTTAATTTTGATGAGGTCAAAGGGTCAATGCCAAGGCCAAAGGTGAGTGAGGTCAGAGGTTGAAATAGGCGGGGGAACAGCCTATATGCTTTGAATATAGCGATTGTGCGCAAGCCAAGAACCACAAAATCTCGTTAATGAAACGATAAGATAATATGCCACTGCAATCTTGTTGAATGCTGGCCTTCCACTTATACATTTCTGTGTTAAGTGTCCTTGGAAATAGTGAACAGAGATATGAAGGCACATATGCATAGTATTGCTTTTATTTGGTACAGATGTAGTGTCATGTGATTTAATAGCTTTCAAAATAAGTGAGACTTCATTAAAAGTTTTAGGTCTGTCCATTCCCTTGAAAAGTAAGAGGAATATTTTACTGGCCACAGGTAGAAAATTTTTATTGACTAATAAATGTATAGAAATGACCCAGCTAGTAAATAAATGGTTGACATACAATTACATTGTTTCACATCTAGGATAGGTTGGATGTTTCATTTGAAAGTGCAGAGAAACACTAGCAAATATTTCATTACAGTTATTTGAATATAGCTTATCTTTTGACACTACAAAATAATCATTCTTTACACCGAACTGGAGAAATATGCATTCTTAATCAGTGCACACTAACATAACTAAGTTTTTTTTAGTTTTGCCATCAAAAAGTGGGCCAAACTTAAGAAGATTAGCACAAAGCGGATTGACAAGTCTTTCTATCAATTAACAGACCATGGTCGAAACTGAATGCATGGTTCCCGTAAGCCGATTATGGAAAGTGTTTTTGTACCATGGACACAATCTGTTTTGTGATGGCAACACAGGCCTAGTCTCCACATGGCCGGGGATTGACCATCATCCCTATGGATTAATGTACGGAGTCCTCACGTAATTTGGGAAATCTGCTCTAGATTGTGTGTAACTGCCTGCCGTCTTGGAAAAATGAACAAATGAGGCACCAAATAACTTTGGTTGTTTTTTGTTTTGTTTTAGCTATGGGGTCCTAGATGTTATATTCCCTTATGGACACGAATATAACCTATTTATTTTGTTTGTTTACAGCTGCCAGGAATCATGTAAATAGCTTGTTTAGCTGCTGATGTCCCTCTTGTTGAAAGTGGTACTGCCGGCTATCTAGGCCAAGTCACAGTCATCAAAAAGGTACAGTATAAGTAGCTATGTGAATGCAAGAAGGTCGTAAGTACAATAGCTGCCATGTGATCATCCGTGTGCTGCCATGTATTAGGATAACTTTTAATATATCTTGCCTTGAGTCAGTGGCTCTTGAAATGGTTCTTCAGGCAACTGGGTTGCCTGAAGAACCATTTCAATTGGTACTGACCAAAGACTTGGCATAATAGTATGCTTGATGGGAATTTCTGACAACTGGCAGCTATTGCAACTATTTTCCCATTACATGTTCGTCAAGTTAGATGCCAATCGTGCACCCCAAAGGTCTACTTTGTGTCATGGTGCAAAACAAGCGCTACTTCTGGGATTGCTCTAGTTAGTGTATCTGTGTGAGCCCTAGAGGTAAAAATCCAATACCACCCATGGCAATTTTTGTGTAAATTGTGGTAATTGGTGGTTCAACAAATCAGTCATCAGTCACTGTGGTATTCTGTGGTACTGAGTTGTTTGATTGTGCACATCAGTTGTGGTACCTTGTAGTAATTGGTAGTGTACCATCCTAGGGCCTGTGGTAATGTGTGGTATGTAGTATTTGCTTGCAAAACATAGTGAATGGTGTTAGGGCTAGGGTTTATTGAAAATATTTAAAGCATTTTTTATTAGAGCTTATAATATACAAGCATTGGAAAGAAAAGGATTTCCTTTTAGATATGTGTATGTTCACCTATAACATGATTACCCTGTCTGTAATAAATGCCCTCTCCCAGTAAATCCCCCCTCCCAATAAATGCCTCCTTCAATTTTTTTACAAATTATTCTTAAAATTACCTCAAATCATGCCATATATATCAGGGGTGTGACATTTCCTCATTTAAGAGGATTTCCTCTTTTTTTAAGTTTTGTTTTTGCCAAAATCTTAGCCTTTTCTTTGATTTTCAGCCAGTTTTTGGCATTTTTACTACTTTTCTCCTCTTTTTTCCCCTTTTCCTCGATTTTTGTCCATGCCCTCTCACACCCCTGATATATGCACGTGCACACTGATAATTTATGCTTGGAAATAATTGGCTAGTGACTTAATCACTTCAAATTATTACAGCGTCTCTGTTCTGGTCTGTTTTTTACTGGTGAAGACAAGGTCAGATCTAAATATAATACCATATTTCTGTTTAAAACAATTCCTTTTGTTTTTCAGGGTGCAACAGAGTGTTATGAATGTCAACCTAAACCACATCAGAAAACCTTTCCAGGCTGCACGATAAGAAACACGCCCTCAGAACCCATCCATTGCATCGTCTGGGCTAAACACTTATTCAAGTAAGTTGGTCTTCCTTATAAACCAAATAGCCAATGAACTTCAAATTTAGTGTGTTGACAGGTTTCCTTTTAGGGCCTGCTACTTATAGCCTGGTAACCAGTACTACCTGTCCCATGGCCGAGTTGTCGGCAGCTAAACCATCCCTCCATTGGATTTCTTAGGAAATCTGATGAGGAGGGTAGCTGGTTACCTTGGTAGAATGAAAAAGAAGATATACCTGCAAGGGTGTCAGCTCTGGAGAGCTAATGGCAGCCATCCAGCACATGCTGCCTTGCATGTTGGAGTAGTTGCCCAAAGGCTAGGTCCACCGTCGAAAACTGCGGATTGATGTCAGGAAGGGCATCTGGTCAATTATCTTTTGCTCCAATAAATCCTTTAAAAAAAGTATTGCTGAGTGTGAGATGTATCCGGCCACCCCCGTTTAGCGGGGACAAAACCGGATTAAAAACTTTGGTTTAACTAAAAAAAGGAGCATGAATGGTTATGAGTATTATTGACCTCAGTCACCAAACTAATTGTCATATTTATGCACAGCTTAGTTCTGGTTGCATGTCTGTACTCAAATCAGGGCACATGTGGTCCAGTGGATAAGGCGCCCGTCCCGCACGCCAAAGGTTGTGGGTTCGAGCACCGCTGTGGCCAATGTGTTTCGTCCTTGAGTAAGGCGCTTTATATCAATTACTCCTCTCTACCCAGGTGTATAAATGGGTACCGGTATTATTCATTATCATGCTTGAGGTGTCCGATACGCGATACTATCGGATCCTACGCATGATAATGATAAAATTCGATGATTTACGCCCAATACTTATTGGTCTCGCTATGAGTTTTAAATTATTTTTGCAACTCATAGCTCGACCAATAAATTTGGGCTGAATCAATCCAATTTTATTACAATGTCGGGAAGGTAACAGACTCACTGTAGAGGAGGTGTAGCGAGCCCCCTACAGCAACATTATATGGTGGAGTCTGGCCCAATCACTTCAAAAGAGAGATGGGCACTCCTTTCCTGTGTAACAGGTCCGTCCCCTTTACCTTTTTTGTGGGCCGCCAGCTATAGCTGGCAGGACCACTTAGCAATCCGTTGTGCGTGTGTATGTATGTGTGTGTCAAAAATTGTTAAGTTTTTTTTTTAAATTGACCTCAATTGAAAAGTTTAACTTCAATTGGAACCAATCTTCTGTCATAGGTGCACAATGGGATCCCTCATATGTTGATGAGGTCATAGGTCATGTTGAAAGGTCAAAGGTCATGTGAGGTCAAGTTGAAAAATGGGCTAAAAATGTAAATTGATCTAAATTGAAACCAAACTTTTGTCATAGGTGGACCATGCGATCCCTCATATGTTGATGAGATCAAAGGTCACGTGCCTGGGTCAAGGGTCATGGAGCGGCCCACAGCTTATATTCTTTGAATATAGCGAGCGCGAAAGCCGAGAACCGCAAAATTCTAGTTTACTTTACTACTCAAATCAGTTATCGGGAATCCTAAAGTTTTACATCGCCATTGGTTTAAGAAAATAACAAACACAATGTTGACACAAAATTCTAAAAGTGTAATATTATCAAGCAATCATGCTTTCTCATTCAAAACCATTTACATGTGTTTGAAAGTCTCATTTATTATGACAAACAAGAATAAAAGAAAAATATTAATAGTGACAGTTTTGACAACTGATTTGGATTATTTATTCAACTAGATGCATTCTGTGCAAATTTTGCAAAATTTCATTGTGACACAATTTTTCTTAAAAATAAAGTTTTACACAGAGCGTTATGGAGAATAGGCATATAGAGGGTGCTATAATGTTCAAGTCATAAATTTTGTAGGTCTTTTTTGCAAGATTCCCACAATGGGTATTTCTGATTTTTGCAGGGGTATTAACTCTTGCATGTCCTTACTTTTATCAGTTGTCAAAATTGTGTTGCAACTGCTTAAAATTCTAAAAATATGAGACAAATTGCATTGAGTTGGAAAGTCAACTCCACTGTAATGATTCCGTATTTAAAATGTTGTATGAATATTGGTAAAATATGGGTAAAATCTGCTAATTTGGCTAGAAGTCTGTGTTGCTGTACCTAGGTTTATTCATTTGAAGCTGTTGCTGCATTAAATGCGGTTGACCTCTCGCATCTGAGAAAACTTTGGAACTTCGTGTTAGGTTTCTTAAAACACAATATTGGTAATTGATGATTTCTGTTTATCACAGTAGATTGTTGTTTCCCAGAGCGTGTTTTGAATCAATCCCATAATGCATTGCATTGTGCTTATACCATACTGTAATACACACCAAGAGAAGATACCAGTAGCTTCCCACAATGCATTGCTTCCATTGGAAGTTTTTGTACAGGTTGCCATGTGGATCGTTAGAGATGAAACGCTCTTAAAATGCAAGTTTGTGATCAGTACTGTCAATTTAGCCATGTTTCATCACTAACGACCCACATCAGTACCTGTACAAAAACCTCCATTGGAAGCAATGCATTGTGGGAAGCTATTGAAATCTTCTCTTATACACACCTGTCAGTACTTGGGGATAAAGTATATTCTAAAAGTTTAAGAACCAAAAAACATTTCATGATTATGCTAAAAATTACCCAAGTACTAGTACTTTTGTGGGCTAAAATCAGTGTAAAAGTCATGGTTTTATGTGTTAAGAATAGGATTTTTGTGGGATCACATGACCTTGTTGAGGTGAAATTTCCCAAAACTGGTGCGTTGTGGGATGGTTGTTTCTCTTGGCTTTACAGACTGTTATTTGGTAAGGATGACCTAGACCAAGATAAAGATACTGATATATTTCTCCAGATACAGCAATGACAATCACAGTAAGATTGTTGTCTGTCTTGTCTCGTCTTGTCTTGTCTTTACAGTCAGTTATTTGGTGAGGAAGACCCCAACCAAGACATCTCCAGATACAAAATTGACAATCACAGTAAATTGTTGTCTTGTCTGTCTTGGTTTTACAGTCAATTATTTGCTGAGGACGACCCAGACCAAGACATCTCTCCAGATACAGCATAGACAATCACAGTAAACTGTTGTCTGTCTTGTCTTGTCTTGACTTTACAGTCAGTTATTTGGTGAGGAAGACCTAGACCATGACATTTGTCCAGATACAACATTGACAATCACAGTAAATTGTTGTCTTGTCTTACTTGTCTCGTCTTGTCTTTACAGTCAGTTATTTGGTGAGGAAGGCCCCGGTCATGACATCTCTCCAGATACAGCATTGACAATCACAGTAAATTGTTGTCTTGTCTTACTTGTCTTGTCTTTACAGTCAGTTATTTGGTGAGGAAGACCCCGACCAAGACATATCTCCAGATACAACATTGACAATCACAGTAAATTGTTGTCTTGTCTTACTTTCTTTACAGTCAGTTATTTGGTGAGGAAGACCCCGACCAAGACATCTCCAGATACAGCATTGACAATCACAATAAATTGTTGTCTTGTCTGTCTTGTCTCGTCTTGTCTTTACAGTCAATTATTTGCTGAGGATGACCCAGACCAAGATCTCTCTCCAGATACAGCATTGACAATCACAGTAAACTGTTCTGTCTTGTCTCGTCTTGTCTTTACAGTCAGTTATTTGGTGAGGAAGACCTAGACCATGACATTTGTCCAGATACAGCATTGACAATCACAGTAAATTGTTGTCTTGTCTTGTCTTTACAGTCAGTTATTTGGTGAGGAAGATCCCGACCAAGATGTCTCTCCAGATACGGCAGACCCAGAAGCAGCAGGTGATGCTGGCCAGTCAGCAGCCTCTTCCTCAGCATCAACAAATGACGCTGCTGCAGGAGGTGTAGAGAGAACGTCAACAAGGGCTTGGGCAGAGTCTACAGATTACAATCCACAAAAGTTATTCAAAAAGGTATTTTCCCTTGTTTCTTTGTCTCATTCAGGATGCTGTTACTGGCATGTTAATTCTGTCTAAAAACAACTCCATCTTTTTATGGTTGAACTGATAGGAGAAAGAAAAAATGTTATCTCTGGCTCATATGGGTGACCAAAACCACCAAAAGAGTATCAAATGCAGAAAAGTCTCAAATATCGAAAAGGTTTCAAATCTTCACAAAGGTGTCAAATCTTTATAAAGGTTTCAAATTCTCATAAAGATTTCAAATGCTTGTGAAGGTTTCAAATCTTCCTAAAATTTTGAATCCTTTCTTTGTGAAGATTTGATATCTTTATGAATATTGATACCTGTGTGAAGATTTGAAACTCTTATGAAGATTTGAAACTTTTATGAAGATTTGAAAACCTTAAAAAAGAGGATTTAAAACCTTTTCATTCAACATTTAAGATTTTTGTTAGTTTTCTGTATTTGAGTCCTTATTCTGTATTTGATAGCTTTTGGCAGATTTGGCCACCCATACTATGGTCATTTGAGGTCATTCTGGTTTCCATTACCAAAACGTTTTCTCATCTGCCCAAGGATATAAATTTTGCCTGACAAAATTTACAAATCTACTTGTTTCATATGAAAGGGAGAACATTGTGAGTTGTAAGAGAATAAAGGTTATGTTTTTAGCCTCTGTCGTGCATCTGTCGTGTCTTTTCACACGGGCGACAGCATTATTTTAAGTAGAACACTGAGGTGCAGCCGAGTTGTTTTACGCTAAAATAGTGCTATTGCCTGTGTGATATGACACGATAGATACACGGCAGAGGATAAAAACAATACCTTTATTCTCATTCTTTAACACTTATTCAAAGTAAGAAGCTATATTAGTAGCATATTATTGAAATTGTGATAGATTTTATCTAATGAACCACCCGATGCGTAGCGCGTTGATGCATACGCGCTGTACCGTGTGATATCGTCTCATATCACATGGCTAAGAACCAAAGGAATTGTATAAACAATCCCAAGTGTTTAAGAATTAGACATAAGAGACATCTTTTAATCAATTTTATTTTCAAGTTCATCTTGTAACATTTTTTTAATTGTTTTTCTCCCTGTAGCTGTTCCATGATGATGTCAAGTACCTTCTATCCATGGACAAGCTGTGGAAGAAACGCAGACCACCTACACCCCTAGATTGGGATAATTTACCTGAAACAGGTAGGTGTACAGAAAGCGTTCTTAACATAAGCGTAAATCCAATATTTTGATGAGAGGGGATGGTCAATATGATCACCCCCCCATGTTTGATGCCCGATCTTGTTTTTTTTTACCAAATAACAGTATATAAAAATTTGACCTGTTCTGGTAATATGGTTTCTGTGACGTGCTGAGCGCCTTTTATGGCTGCCGCACAGCGCCTTGAGCATGTTTATGTTGATATGTCACGCGTTAAAAATATTCAAATAATTATTTTATTATTCAGTACATGAGCCAATTAACTACAAACTTCATGGGATACTAGACCATAATCAGTCCTATTGTTTGCAGGTATGTTTCATTTGCATATTGCTATCTTAGGCTAGAATTAGCTAGTATTTGGTTAAAATTTCAAACTTTTTAGTTCAGCGATGGATCAAGTTCATACTCATGCTTATAGATTGAGACAAGGGGTCTTATGTGGGGAAAACAGATGTGGACGGTCGCAGGTCATTCAGGGGTCACTTAAGATCATATGTGATGTGATCAAGCAAAATGAGTCGGAAGTCGCAAATATTGATTTTGAGATATTGCCAAACAAAAGAGAAAATGTCTTTTGTTTCCTATTGTTTTAACCACCGTTTAACTGATCATATCTTAGGAAGTAATTGGTCAATTTCAATGGGAATTTCATCAAAATGTAGCTTTTTAAATGGTGCATACAGCTACATTAAAAGGTAAAAAATGAATCTGACCGACTTCAGACTCATTTTGCTTGATCGCATCACATATATTGTGCAATGGTATACACATTTGGTTAAAATGTAGCATTTTAGTGCAGTGATGGATCAAGTTCATTCTTGGTATGCTTATACATTGAGACAAGGCGTGTTATGTGGGGTAACAGTTAAAGTTCATTGTATTGATCAACACTTTTTCTTTGACCACATATTGGGATGACCTATTTGGAACCCACTGTCCATATTTTTATATGGTGCCAAGGAAATTGATCTTAAAAGGCTCCAGCGCTTGCAAAATAAAGCTGCTTGTTTGGTGTTTTCATGCAGTCGTAATCAGAGTTTGTCAACTCTTTCAGAACTCTCCACTGGCTGCCAGTCAAAGAATGTATCAGTTATAAAATCCTTTAAGTTTATAAGTCTCTTCATGACCATGCTCCAAGCTTGCTTGGCAGCACTCTCAAGTTTGTCGTCTGATGCTACAAGACTTGTTATACTTTCTATGGAAGAAAATAATGGTTGAACAGAAATTGGCATACATGTTTGACCGTTACTATTTCATGGCTAGTTCTCGAAATATATAACTCATGCACTCGGTAGTCATTGCCTTATAGAATTGCTAAAGCCAGGGATGTAAGAGTTCCGCGTTTCCGCGGATCTTCCGCGTTTTTTCTCTTTCCTGCATTGCGGTTTTTGTATCCCTAATCTAAATTTGTGTTCCTATTAAAAGGAAAAAAATGGGGAAAATGCACTTTTTATTCCACTGTTTCATTTATTTCTTAAACGACTGGGAATGGAAGCTATGTTGAAAGGCATTTTTGGCGAACTTTTACCCCAGCATCCCATCACGAAGGCTAGTGAGAGCCCTCCATTGTGATGCGTAATGTGTTTGTTTTGAACTGTGCCTATAGGTTTGATGTTAATTTTAGCCATTGCTAGATCTCAGGCACATCGAAAGCATTTACACCGAATTTTCAATCCAAACCATCCAGTCGTTTTCAAGGATCAAATAAACCTATAAAGGTAGTGACACAAAGTACCATTTATCCCATGCTCACTACACTCACAGTGACAGCTGAGTAGGAGTCTAGGATTGCTCTGTAGATTGCTATATGATAGGTATTCGGACAAAATCGGATGCAAAATTAATCGGAGAAGATCGGGTAGAGAAGGCACATGGTATAGTATCAATCCTGTTTAAAAGCATCTGATAGCAAGTGATTGAGGTAAAATATGGTTATTCATGTTTTGGTTTCCTGAAAATGTTAAATTTGGGAAGATTTTTGTCACTGGCTATCTTTTTTTTTTTTTTTTTTTTTGACATCCCCAACCTAATGACAAACCGGGACATTTGGCGCTACATGGTGAACAGCATCTCGGCTGCGGCCGTTAGATAGATAGAGTAGGAGTCTAGGATTGCTCTGTAGATTGCTATATGATAGGTATTCGGACAAAATCGGATGCAAAGTTAATCGGAGAAGATCGGGTAGAGAAGGCACATGGTATAGTATCAATCCTGTTTAAAAGCATCTGATAGCAAGTGATTGAGGAAAAATATGGTTAGTCAGGTTTTTTTCCTGAAATGTTAAAATTGGGAAGATTTTGTCACTGGTATCTAATTAATAGTTCTAGTGCATGGTAGCAAAATGGCCGATGTCTGTCAAATTCGAAACTTCACTACACTCCAGGACGATGAGTAGGAACAGTAGGAGTCGAGGATTCTTGTGTTGGGAAGTTCAGATTTTCTGTGCTTTAAAATGGCACTCACATCCTGTAAGCGGAATTGGTTGAAGGTGGTCAAACAACACAACCTGTGGCTGCATTTCAAAATCCTTCTCGTAGAAACCAGCCAAGCAGATGATCATTGTTGATAAAGGACCAAAGATTTGGAGTATGAGGAGAGTGTTGGAGTGTCTAAAACAGACTGGAAAGTCTAAAACGCAGTCTAGAGGAGCGGAGAAATAGCCATGGGATAGGTAAACAAGGAATCCAGGAGGGTAGGGACACGTTGTCGATTGGGCATGGGGAGTTCCAAAACGGTAATTTTTGGAATTGATACACGCATTCTTGGCAGTCGGCTCGTGAACATTACAAAATCATCTTGTAAACCTGGTTCAAAAGATCTTAGTAATACATGATTAATTAGGGAAAAAAATATTTTTGTGCCAAAATCCGTTGGTTAGTGGATAACCCCGCTGCCAAAATAGGTCGGTAATTCCAATAACGGTCATTAGATTTAAATAATTCGTGACCGATGAGTTTGAGTCAAGTCTGTGTGTACCGTTCGATATGTTAGTCTTTGAACAGACTAGCACCTGACGTTGATGCCATTGTAATTAATTTGATGTTGATGTTAGGTTGGCATGCATGTCCTACCCCCCCGAAAGAATCACACATTCCAAAGATGCACATTTTAACTGAAATAATTTGACAAACAGCATTCTTTATAGGTTTATTCATAAAAAAATCAAAATTGGGAAAGAAAACAATACATTTCAAAATTTCTCATTGACCCTCGTCTACCGGGTGGTTACAGGACGCTTGAGGAAGGATACACTTCTTTGTCAAACCTGTAATCCACAATAGTTCATCTTTACATGTTGGAAAAGACAGGCAAAGACAACCAAAGACGGTCAAAAATTAGTGGATTTTCCCGGCACCCCAGATTCATGCTTATCATTTCTCCCGAGGGCCCAATGCATCGATAAAAAATAGTTCATCGAAAAATTGCCATTGATCGAATAAAAAGAGATAATCAAGGCAAGGCCTGGTTGCAGGATTAGCTTTAAATTGGCATTAACAAATGTGTTCATGATGTATTGATGAGTCTTGCAGATGATGAGGCAGCATGGATTTTGTACGTGTACTGCCAACTTAAGGTCCTACATCTTTGTATTCTACAAAGACACGGTTTACGCTTAAGTGTAATGTTGTAATCAGTAAGAACTAACCACAGGCTTGGACCAAGCATAACTGTCATTTCTCCGTTAGAGAGAGGCACTATTGTGATTTTGCACATGGACACCAAAATTTTAAGTTTTTTGTGGGGAGGGGGAAATTTTTAAATGTTTCAAAAGTAAACATTACATGAATGATTTCCTTCCCACATGTTGATGAAAAGAAAGATGCATTTTTCCTTCTGAGAAGTGAATGCCCCAAAATACCATTAGCCCCTAAAACGAGAAAATGGACTCGACCAGTGACCCAGGTCACACCCTGTGACCAGACTCTTCTCAAGTAGTTTTGCCGCCATACAAACGGACGGTGATGCAGCTCGTGATTAGCGCAGCCAAAATTAACGGAGATATTTGATATGGACTGTGTCGTTCTCAATCGGCCTTCCTTACATACCAATACTATTGGATTATTAATGGGATTGATATATGGATTATAAAGCTCATTTGGAAGAATAAACGGCGACCTTTCACCCGTCGGAGACTTTTATGTGTAGCCGTTTTTACAGGCCGAGGCGGTCAGTGATTTGTGTAGCGGGTAAAAAAAGGTAAACAAAGGCAGCCATGGCAGAACGGTTGCTGCTTGGAGGCTTGTTTCTGTAGCACTGTTTCGTTCTTGTAGTTGTCATACTACAATCATTAAAACAGTTGCATGGGGTGAGGTGTATTATTTTATTTATGCGTGGGTATTTTAATAGTAAAAATGTGAAAACGACTTTGGAAAAGTCTTTACCGTGTGTGACTTTGTTACAGCGACGGTATCTGTCTCGCGTTGGCGGGCCGGGGTTTTATTGCGGAATTCGCTTGTTTTCGTTGTAGTTCGTTCCGGCACGTGCGCCCATCTGGCTAGCTCACCCCCTACGCCGCCCCGCGACCCCTTTCTCCGTGCGTTCATTACGGGTCTGCTCCGTGCGGCTTCCGTTTGGTGCCGGTTTTCGGTGGCCTTTCAGTTTTAAATGGTTCGCCATTGCACACTGTTTCCCTGTCTATGTTTCGCGTAGGAAAAAGGGGGGGGTATTCGGGCCCGAGTCCGAGGGGTTCTGCCAGGCGGGGACCCCCCCCGCTGCTTTGGGAGCAACTGAAGGGGTGTAGCTTCGGGCTATAATGTGTTAGTAGGGCGTTTATAGGCGCGGCCAGTCCGCCCCCCGTCTACCACGGTACCGGCGCTGGCTCGCCTGGTTTAGCCCTAGGGGCTTCTCCGGGCTAGGCTAGTCGCGGTCGCTTTCTGCCTTTCCCCCGGGGATTTTGGCGGCTGCGGGACATCCCGGGATAGCCAGAGAATGCTAGTCGGGACGCCTCCCTCGGGGGCTTGCCTGACTAGCACGCTGGCGGCGCTGGCTCGCCTGCTTTAGCTCGTTGCGTTATCGGTGCAGGCTGGCATGGTCTGCTCTGCCCCTTCCCTAGGGGATTGGGCGGCTGCAGTCGGTCCGTGGGGTTGCGGGAGTGGCGATGAGGTGACGCCCCGGGTTCTCTCGGGCCCGAGCATAGCCAGTACAGAACCCGGCGATAGTGGTTTAGGAGTCATTGGAATCTGGAGGGACATCGGGTGGTACCAGGATCGGGAGTGATCGTCAGGACCTGAGGTGGTCCTCGAGCGCCTCCGCATGGGGCGCCGCGTGTGTCGTTTATGCTCAAGGCGCCCGCATGGCTAGCGCGTAGCCACGAGGATCAATATGGCTAGTGTGAATGATTCACCAGCCATTAAAGGCTAGGAAGGGAGAGCGGAATCGTAGGTGGCCACGCCTAAGCGGGGGGTCTGGTAAGTGCGAGGTTACTGGCTGAGGTTGTCCAGGCAGTTCCTGCTCGGTTCAAAGCGTTACGGCAACAACGCATGCTAGCTGAGAGGCCCCGCGGGGTGAATTGGCTTGTGCTGAGTGCTTCACCGGGCCTTCACGGGATAGGTGGGGCGGCGCGCTTCGATAGGTGGCCCCCGCTCACGCGGGGGTTCCGTGTGCGGGTTAAGGTGCGGTTTAAGCGCCCTAGTCCCGCTTAGGTCCAGATGCTGAGGCACACCCTCGGCATGGTAGACATGCTAAGCCGCGCGGGTTAATCTGGGATCGGCGCATGATTACAAGGATTCCGGGTAGGTGGGGAGCGCGCGCTTCGCAGGTTGGCCCCCGCTCACGAGGGGTTCCGTGTGCGGTTACTGGTGCGGTTCGTCAGCGCTAGTTCCCGCTTACGGTCCGCCGCGAGGGCACCACGTGGGTGTGTACGTTGCGGCAGCCTGTGTGGTCAGCCGTCTGGGCTTACCTCCACGGGGGACTCGGTGCAGGCTGAGCATGCATTTCAGGGAGCGCTGCGTCCCGTGCGGAGCCTATCGCTATAAGTCTCTCTCGCGGGTTGTATAGCTCGTGCCTCCGGGACTTTAGGGGTTGTTCTCCCCGCTTGGAGTGGATACTCCGCCCTTTTTAGGTTCTCACCTCTGAGAGGTTGATTGGCTGGGTTGATTGGAAATTGGAGACCTTCAATCTTTATGCCGCGTCTCCCCGTAGGGGTACGCTGCCTGGTGGCTGGATCCGCCGTCATCGAAGTGATTTCCGGGTGGCAGTTTATCCGCCGTTGTGGCGTGGATTTCCGGAGAAAACAGCATTCTGCCGTCTCCTCTACGGGGGGGGGGATGTTGCTAGGGTGTTGTTGTCCCCCTCATGCGTGTGACTTTAAACTCTCGGCGCGCCGACCTGTCTCCCTGTGGGATGTCGCGCCGCCTTGGCTCTAGGGCATCCCTTCAGGGATGTTGTAGGTCTCGGTGGTTCCCTTGGGTCTACTCAAGTCAGCTCTTTGGCGGGGCTCCTCTACGGGGCGGCCTAGCTTCAGCGGCTTCACTGGCTGGCAATGTCGACTGCTTGGCGTGATGGAAAAGCCTGTCAGACCTTGCGTAGGCCGGGTACCGGTCCATCTCTGAGTTGCATAGCTCTGGAATGCAGGGTCCCCTAAGGGGGCGCTCCTGCCCTGCCTGTGTGGCAAGCCCGCCTTGGCCTGGGCATGGGGCGCAGCCTGCCGTGCTACAGCTTGCAGCGTCGTCGAGATCCAGACCTTAGCCCTTTATGCACTCGGCTACCGGCCTCCATGGGCGTTCAGCTCTGGGTCGCCGGCGCTTACGTCGTGACCTCGTTGCGGCTGGCGTACTGTTGCTGTCCCGGTGCTAGCTCTCTCGGTGTAGTAAGGGCCAGTTCGGTGTGCACATCGGGGACTTGAGGATCCGGTCTTGCCAGGTAGGCATGGGCCATTTAGGAATAGATGTCGCGGCTCTAGGCTCGGGCTGTTAGTACTGCTACCTAGCTGGTCGCTATCTCCGCGGGAGCTTGGACTCTAGCTATGAGGCAGATTCGTGCTCCTCTCCTGGGGATCAACGGGGCCATAGCGGCCGCTTCCGAGTAGGGCAAGTGACAGTGCCGTCTCTGGCGTTAGTCTCAGTTCCCCTGGGGTTTAGACCCATGTTCTAGCATGGTGATATGGTTTTGGGTCTTTAGCCTGACTTCCTCTGGGAGGTCGTTTTGCCTATGACTTGGCACGGTCTGTTGACTTTTCGCCGTGGCTAGGCATTGGGCTTTCATCGTCTAGCTGTGCTTCTCGACTTAGACCCTTTTTCTCCATTCGGGGTAGCTGGACTTGGGAGTACCACGATACCTGCTGTGCTGGGCCATGGTCGGGCCTGGCATAGGGATGTGCCCTGCTGCTTGGGGTGTTACCTCGGCCCCCTTTGGGGCTTGGCTCAACCAGGTGGATGCGCTCGCCCCCTCTGGGCTCGGTTCGTCCTGTCGCTGGTGGTTTGGCTTGCTGCTAACCTTACCAGGCCTCCCAGGCCTAACTCAGCCCTTGAGGTCTTTCGACATCGCCTGGACTCCGCCTACTGTTGGGTCGGGGTCTTGACCGTGTGTCCCTTCTCCCGCTTGTTCGGGAGTTAGGGGTGGCTTTGACAGTTCTCGCACATTCCTTGGCTCCAGCTGATACCCTGGTACGCTGTATCCATCGGTGGAACCTGGACAAGGTTTTGGGTAGGTCCGACGAGACCCTCTTTGGGTGCTCGTCCGTAAGGGCTTAGAGTCGGGCGGTTCGGACTAGCGTTGGGGATAGGGAACGGAGGCCTAGGGTGGGCTGACCGGGCCCCCATAGCGCGGTCCCGGGATATCAGGACAGGGTGTGTGCTCCCACAGTCGTCGGGGTATTCTAGCGGGGGGGGGTTTTTTTCCCCCCCCCCTCCTCTCAGCGGTTTTCAGGCTTCCGTTGCGATTCTCACTGACGGGTTTTCTTTGCACGCCTTCGTCTCAACGTGCTGCATAGAGGGATTCCCCGCGTCGGGGTACTCCCTTGTTTGGTTGGGTCTCAGACACTCGACTTCCACGGCGGCGTTTATCCAGGTTCATGGCAGTTGGCTGTTCCTGTCTCCGCCGTGCGACTGGATCTGTGATTTCCCCTTAGTACCTCGGGGTTCATGGGGGCACGTTCTGTGCTCGGCTCTGTGCAGCCTGGGAGCTCTTGACATGATGCTGCCCAACTTCCCGACTGGGGATTTATAACTCTTTGAGCTGTGACTTGATCTTTCGTCGGTTGGAGCTCCGCGCTCCAGGGCGGGAATGTCTCTGGGGCCGTAAACCCCGTGTGAGTCATTCTCATGTCTGATGTATCGAGTTTGGTTGCGAGTCTGATACTTCCTTTTCTCGAGAGTGGTGTGATCCTTATTCGGATCTAGACCGTCGGGTAGCAACTTTTCCGGTGGCTCTATTCACTATCTTATCTCGGGATGAGTTTGTGTCGAAAGCCGCTGTGCTTGTCCACGGGACTGCTTTTGGCATCCGTTTGCCCGTAGCCGGTTTCGGCTTAAGTGGCTTCTTTTTTGCCTCCTCGATACCGTTTGTCGTTTGGTCCAGAAGTACGACTGTTAGGTTCATTATGTCCTTCTACGACTTTGTCACTTGCTCTCTGCGACAGGCACAATGGTTGGCTTTGCTCGGGAATCCACCGAACAGTTAGTGAGTCGCGACTCGGGTGCCTCTCGGGGGGGGATGAATCCGGGTTCTGCAGACGCTAGCTCATGGGTTCCCTATGGTAGACTTTCCTCCTTTGGTGGTTACCAACTTGGTCTATTTGTGGGACCAAGGTTGCCGCTGCCCGATCTGAGGGAATGCTAGTTTATTATTAATAGCATTTGATTGATCTTCGGTTGCCCGCGCTCGATGGTGCCTGAGCGGATCACGGTTTTGCGGAGAGGAGGCAGGTCTGCCGCGTTCATTCATGGGTTATGTTCTACCTCCGAGTCGAGGACTTGAACCGTCCACTCCGGCCTGCGAAAGCACTGAGGTGGAACTTTCTCGCTTATGTTTTGAGGCTTTGTTAGCGGTCTCCGAACGGTCCGTGATTGGATCATCGGTTGTCTAGTCAGCCCCACGTTAAGGTTGTTTGGTTAGTCCTCCTGCGGACACGTTGGCAGTTCCACTGATCCTGTAAGGCGTCTGTTCTTGACCTGAAAGCTAGCTCACTCTTGGGATCTGCAGTCTTGCGGCGAGTCCTTCGTGGCGAATGCCCCAAATTCCTTGGGTGCGGGTCGCGCTCTAGTCCTCGCATTTATACTCCTTCCGGTTCCCCGTTCTCGGCTGCATTAGCTCGGAGAATTTCTCCTCCTTGTAGCTTGTTTCGGGTCAGGGTTGGACTTTTGATCTCTCAAGCCCCCACGGGGCCGGGGCTCTTTTTGCCTTAATTCAGTATCTCAACCTATTCCCCCGGGTCCTCCTCCCGTTGGGTTCATCTGTTTTTTTTTTTTTGGTGTTTTGATCGGTCCCCCTCGCTAGGGGGCCGCTCCTGGGGTTTTTGGATCGCATTGCCGGGGGGGCTTTGGCCCTTATTCTGGGGCCCAGTCGCATCAGTCTCCTTAGGTTTTCCTTCGCTATTCTTAGGCGTGGTTTTCTTGGGGTGCCGGCTCTGGCTCTTCCCAAAAAAACTTTGGTACGGTCATTTAAACAACATTATAAAGTCTAAGGTCCGTTTATCACCCTTGGTTGTTTCCAGGTTAGGTGAGTCTGGCTTCTTGAATTTTGGAATATAGATTCCAGGTGGTTTTGTGCTCTGGCGCTTTGGATTCTTAACTTGACTGGCATCCTATCGCACTCTCTTCTGAGATACATGCTCCACCTCCCCGACTAAGGTGGGTCTGTGTTATGAAATTAGTCATTCAACGGTGGTAATGCATATATTCAGTCAACAGTGGTGCTAAAGGAAATCAGTCGTGTAATGATTATTCAAAACACATTATGTTTTATAAATTCATAAATGAGTCCTGAGTCCTTTCCAATGTTGACTTTCCGCTTCCAGGCCCGCCCCAACAGCATGATATGGATGTGGGTCGTGTGGTTGGGCAAAACGGAATTGGGGCGAGTCATGGTCGACCGGTGGACTGGGGTCAATGGTCGAGTCCATTTCTCTTTAGGGGTGCTAAAAGGTATTTGGGGCCATTTCCCTCTAGAAGGAAAATGCATAATTCAGTCAACCATGGAAAGGAAAATAAGGCCTCAGTTCTCTGATTAAAAACATGTGTTTTTGAAAATTTTATATTTGTTATTTTGGTTGTTTTTTTGTTATTTTGTTTAAAAATAACAAAAGCTAGGGGTTTTTCTGTGAGTAGCTGTGGAGAGACTTGTCTAGCGTCAACACACCTGTTGGGTGCTAGGCCGCTTTGGTGCGGAAGACATTTTCAAAAATGCCGTGGTATATTTGCATCAGGAACTCAAGTTTCCATAATAAAGTTGTTAAAATCTGACAAACAAAACCTCTGGAATTAGATCAAGAAGAGCATTGGCAATGTCTAAATTGTTCAGATCAGGTCTAACCATAAAAATCCAATAAAAAGTGATAATAAAACAAAAGTTCAAAATAAAAATCATGTATATGAATCAGTAAACATTGAAAAAAAATGTACACCATATCATTACCTATCATAATCTAACAATCATGGAATAAAATGTATACTTTAGTAGCTAGGTCTAGACCTCTGATCATATATTTTTGTAGACCAGTATTCCAGAAAAATTCAACCAAACTCTTTGTTTTAGATCTCATAAATGTGATACAGACTATTGATTATTGATAGATTTGATTATTGATAGATTTGTAATAATTGATAATGTAATTACAGCAATGGCAGGTAACATAATCCCAGCGATAGCTACAACCAATGCCGTCATAGCGGGTCTCATTGTCATGGAAGGACTCAAGGTTCTATCAGGACATCTAGACAAATGCAAAACGGTAAGTAACAAGGCTTACTGCTAACATATGGGTATCACATGGGTGTCACATGGACATCACATGGGCATCATGGAAGGACACAAGATTCTGTCAGTAAATCTAGACAAATGCAAAACGGTAAGTAACAAGGCATACTGCTAACACATGGGTATCACATGGACATCACATGGGCATCATGGAAGGACTCAAGGTTCTATCAGGACATCTAGACAAATGCAAAACGGTAAGTAACAAGGCTTACTGCTAACATATGGGTATCACATGGGTGTCACATGGGTATCACATGGGTATCACATGGGTATCATGGAAGGACTCAGTCCAGGGCATCTAGACAAATGTAATACGGTAAGTAACAATGAAGCAAGACATACTGCTAACACATGGGTATCACATGGACATCACATGGGTGTCACATGGACATCACATGGGCATCATGGAAGGACTCATGGTTCTATCAAGACATCTAGACAAATGCAAAACGGTAAGTATGAAGGCATACTGTTAAAATATGGGTGTCACATGGACATCTCATGTGCATCATGGAAGGACTCAAGGTTCTGTCAGGAAATCTAGATAAGGCCAAAAAAAAAATTGTTTGTTTGTCCATAGAGGCTCCCGAAACAGTAGGGTCGGTAGGTCGGGGATTTTTTTTTTTTAATATTGAATTTGAAACTCAATTTAAAGAATGGTAATAAATCAAAACACAACAATTTTACTGTTTGAACTCTTTTATTCAATAGCCAGCGATTCAAACAACTAAACCAACTCTCATGCTCTAAAGACTAGTCTAGGCAACATGGTACATGGCGATTTTGAGGTGCTGATTCCCATAGGCCGTGCCCCTAATCCCGCCATGTAAACTGGCACAAAATGTGTCATATTTTTTACATGAAGTGAAAGCAGGAGACTGGAATGGTAACCGGTAGTTTAGTAGGATATCCTATATTGTTTAACAGCATTTTGGCTCCATGTTTTACTTGCACATTCAACATGTTCAATGCATGTATGCAACCGACCGTCGATACGAGCTGCCATTTTGAATTTATAACGTTCGGTTTAATGGCAAGAATAATGTTTTTAATATTGAACACATTTCTAACTCGGTAATATACTAAATCTCAAACCATCCAATTATCGTATACAATATCATAGATTATGTCATGTGTAAGTCCATTAAAATTGTTGCTGTCTTTACATTTTTTTTTCTTGCACTTTGAGCAACAACAAAAAATTACTTTGTGTCTTTTTTGCTTTCTTGCAAATTTAATAATCAGTTTACCAATATTAAATGTTTTCCAGGCTGGAGTGCACAAAAATAAGACTTGGTTATATTTTTGCTTAATTCTCCAATATTGTCCTTTTTCTGGCTAAAATGCACAATGTTGGAACCAATATGCTTTTTTGCATGGTCCTTCAGTTGAGGCTAAGTCAACTTTATGCCGTAAGCATGATATAGGAGTGCACTGTATGACCACCAGAGATACCAATTCAACCGTCCCCAATTCTTGGTTTCCTATGAGGGCCTGCTACTGGTATCCTGGTAACCATTACTACCTGTCCCAGGGCCGAGTTGTCGGCTTCTAAACGCCCCCCCAGTGGTTTCTAAGGAAATGCTATGAGTAGGGTACCCCGCGTGTTACCCTGGTATAATGAAAAAAACATCTGCCTATAAGGGCGTCAGCTCCGGAGAGCTAATGGCGGCCCTCCAGCAACATGTTGCCTTGATGGTGGGTCTAGTTGCCCAAGGCTAGGCCCACCGCGAAAACTGTGGATTTACGTCAGGAGGGGCATCCGGTCAATTATCAATAAATCCTCACACATCAAGTATTGCTGAGTGTGAGTTTATCCGGCCACCCCCATTAGCGGTGGACAAAACGTGGAATTTAAAACTTTTGGTTTAACTACTTTAACTAATTAAAGGGATCAAGCAGCGATTTTGCTGATAAAAAACATCAAAATATCCTCAAAATTTGTATCTTGTTATTTTGTTACTGTGCATAGATGCTAATATTACCTGCAAGTGGTTGGCTCGAATTGTGATTAAGAAAGGCAGTACTTTTTTATCTGATTCAGAGTTATTATGTGTGTAGCAAAGATTCCAACTGAGATCAAAACCTTTCCCTGTAACTAGCCCAGATTTTAAGTGTATAGGTGTACCATGACCAGTACACTTTTGACCTCAAACAAAATATTATTGATCTTTGTTTTCTCTACTGGTGTAACCACAATCAGCTGTGTTAGTGTAGATTTGGAGTTGTCATCGCTGTACAATTGCTATGGACAAGGAGACAGGAGGACAAATTGTCCTCAAATCAGTTTTTTTCCATTATTTGGTGTTTTTTGTCTTACATGTAGTAGAGTAGTTATATGGAATTGTACATAGTTATCTTTGGATTAATAAGCTAAAAAATGCATTCCACATTTTTTTATTCTCTTGCATATCGTTGCTTATCCCTTAAAATTAATTTTTTTTGTATATTCTTACAAATTTGACAATCTTCCTGATTCAGGTTTTTTACCCATTAGGCTGCACCAATGTGTTGGAGTAGTGGTTAAAGCGTCCGTCTCACAGTTGGGAAGCCACCAGTTAAATCCCCCCCCTGACGGGCCATACGCAAGATTTAAAAGTGTCACCTACTGCTGCCTTGTCAGGCGCTGCACATTTAAGAGAATTGAGTGTGGAATTGAACACGCAGAGTTACAGTGGACTAACCCCCATACTGTAATTTTTTTGAAAACCTCCCTAATTTCTGTGTGAAATGTCCCCGATTGCTGAATGCAAAAGTTGGCATCTCTCTACCACAGTCTATTGTGGAATTCAAATCTGAGACACGTTATTAGAATGCCATGTGTTGACTGCGCACTTGACCGGGTAACAAGGCGCTCTAGGTAACGTAAAATACACTAGCGGAGGATTGGCCAGATTACGCAGAGGGTCAAAGCATACTTTTTGACTGCACCCTCGGGCTCGGTGCAAATACTGTAATTGGCCGCAGGCGTTGACGCATCTCAGATTTGATTCCAGATGTTAATAGGTCAATATGATTAATTTTTAGAAAGCTTTGTGCCAAAATCATCTACTTACAATATAGTCTGAGCTGTAAACATTTTAGTTTTGTATTGTGTTGCAACGGTATATCTGAACAGGGCACCCAATGTGAGGAAGAGATTATGGTTCATGGAAGCTTGAGGACTCTAAACCAGAATGCTATGTGTGTTCACCTAACCAGAGGTAGGGGGTTCCTCCCCAAACATATCTTATTCAGTGGGCGTGGTTTATCTTGTAGCAAGAAATTTGATTTGGATTTAGGTCAAAGCTCAGCCATCCATTAATGGGGTAATAGTGGATCGTCTGCGTGCGTGCAGCAATTACGCAGGTGTTGTAGTCGAATATATGACACGCGCATGCGGCGCGTTTATACTGCGTGTTGATTTAGAGTTGGTACGCAAATGCAATTTACGCCGCGTGAAGATACCACGCGATGACTTGGTTCTTGGTGGATGAAAAGTTTGTTTTCACGAGGGGTGCAATATTTAAATGAATAAAAAGGATATGATGTGTAGAACATTTTTGACAAAAATTTAAGTCGATATAAAAAAGCAAAAAAAATACACAATTCTAAATAGAATGAGAATAAAGATGATATTTTTGTTTTGCCATCTTAGATGGTGTCATAAGGATGGGCATCCAATATTTTATCGTGGTGGAGAGCGGCTGCGCCGTGTCCACCACTCAAAAATTTGGATATGCCCAGCCATTATGACACCATCTTTAGATGGCCAAAACAAAAAATCTCATCTTGTATTCTCTAGTAGAATGCTTGCAAGTCCATCTGGTCAAAGTTTTTGGGACTTGGGCCCTATTTCAACCCAGTCTATTTTTAAACCTGCGTATTTATTTATTATTAATTACAAATTAGTACAATCATTCATAAGAAACAATTACAGATTTAAGAAGAATCGCTCTTCTTAAATTCATTAAGATTAATCATAAATTTGTGAAAATGGAACCAGTCCACTTTTACATTAGGAACTAGATTTGTACCTAATCCCTCATCTTTTTGTCATATTCAAAGAAGAAATAGTCTCTAACTTTCGCTCTAAACATTGTCTGCATGAAA